>PVIH01008545.1:0-89875 GCA_004025045.1 Sigmodon hispidus
AAAATAAAGGAAAAAAAAAAAAAAAGACCTAGAGAAGAGGACATGTAGGCTATGTTCTCCAGAAGAGTTTCAGAGGGTTGTCAAGCCTTAGGGCCAATAGTCTCAGATCACATGTGGAGAGCTATCAAACCAGCATCCTATGTCTACACAGGAGACACAACACTAGCTGCTACCAAGGACTGAGGATTTCAGGTATACCTACCTGGAAGCTATAATGCCAGCTTTATAGAGGAACTGAGATATTCCAAACTCCTATGTCAGTACAAGAGTTTTAATACACTAGCACCCTTACAGCAAACACTGAAGGAACCCAAAACTGCTGAAGACCAGGACTTGATATTCTCCCTTCCTACTCAGATTCTATAAAGCCAACTGGTAGCCAAAGAACTGCTGGGTATTAGAACCTCTGTCTCTACTGAGTGAAAGGTATGTCAACACTGCCTATACAGAAAAATAATAATGTTAAATAATGTCAATCCATCAAAAAAAAAGCAACTGTATCCCTTGCTCTTGAAATTTTCTAATGTGACAGGATGCATTATAAAATGTATGCAGTCATTAATATTGTTTATTTAGGAGCAAAGGAGGATCATGAAAAACCTTGAGACGTTGGCATTTTACACGTACATGAGGTTTTTTTTGTTGTTATTTTTTGTCTTTTTGTTAAAGTTATTCCAAGATATTGCAAAGGAAATGTGGACAGAACTTATCTTTCAATTACACAAAAAATTAAATAGTGCTTGCAATAATAATCTAAGCAGTTTATTTAGGAAAATTAAATCCAGGTAAAGAAGTTTTATAATAAATATTATAACACCAACTGCCAACAACATTTAAATAACTTCTTTTGGATAAGATATCACAAAATTAAAATGGGCAAATAATGCAGATAGCAAACGCAAATCTATGAACATCAATAAAGGTGATACCTGCAGCTGACTTTTAATTGAGAACCAACTATAAGTCAACAGTTCTCAACCCTCCCAATGTTTAGTCTTTTACTGTAGTTCCTCATGTTGTGGTGACCCACCATGCCTGCTTACCACTCTAGCTCCCTGAGGACAGCATTATTTTCTTGATGTCTTATAATGGTACTTTTGCTAATATAATATTTATAGTATTATGAATCATAATGTAAATATCGGACATGCAAGATGTCTAATATGTGTAACCCTCAAGGCTTGAAGCTCATGGTTGAAAAACATTCATTTATAGGCCTCTGCTGGTTTAAATTTGAATGGTTAGTCATTAGGGAGCAATACTACCTGACAGTCATAAGGAGATATGGCCTTGTTGGAGTAGGTGTGGTCTTGGAGAAAGGGTGGCTCTGGAGGTAGGCTTTGGGGTTTCAAATGCTATACCAAGGACTAGGCTTTCTTTTTCTTCCTCTTTCTGTTGCCTGTGGATGCATATGTAGAACTTTTACCTACCATGATGCTAGCATCATGACTAACTATATGTCACTATGCTTCACACCATGATGACAATGGACTAAACTTCTCAAATAGAAGCAAGCTTGAAAAAGGTTTTCTTTTATAAGAGTTTTGATACTCATGATTACACAGCACAGCAATAGGATATAATCCAAAAGAGGCACATTGATTGGAGATTTCTCTAGAGATTGGCCAACCTACATCCCTTACAAATAATCCTCCAAACTGGATAATTATTTATTTAAAAATTTGTTGTAAAAGGTTTTCCCCGACCCGTTATGGGTCTGGGAGGTTGTGACCTGGCGCTGGTGTTTTGGAACCTGGTCTGGGCGCCCAACGCTTTTGTCCCCCAAAAGAAATGAAATCACACGCTTATATACTTTAACACTGTTTGGCCCATATCTTAAGCACATTACTAGCTAGCTCTTTCATCTTAATTCAACCCATTTCTATTAATTTGCTCATCACGTGGCTCCCAGCCCATGGCTGGTCGGTACCTCTACATGTCTGTTCCTCTTGGGAGTCCAATGGAGAGTGACTAACTCCACTCTCCTTCTACCTGGCTGCCTCTGATTCTCCACCCACTTCTATGGTGCCCTGCAGGCACCCAAACAGTTCTTTATTTACATCATACAGAAAACATTCTACCACATTTCCTCTTTTCTGTCTAATTAAAAATGAAGGCTTCAATTTCCATATAGCAAAATTACATACAGAACAGCTCTCAAATAGAAATTATGGTCACCATATTCAGTCTATTTGTATTCATAAAATTAAAGAGAATATTCCATTATCTACCTTATCTAAAGTTTCATATCTAATATACCTTTTAAACTAAAAAGAACTATACCTATAATTATTAAACCTTCAACCACATCAAAGACCACAGAAGAATATAATATTATGCAAATAAAAAGGAAGTGCAAGCAACTTCCAATGCCTACAAAATGACAGAGATGACAACTGTCTGCCTGGACAGTCACTCAAAGTTCCTTTGTAATTTTGGGGCACCATCTTCAGCCTATAGGCCCAAAGTCTCTGTCATACCTTTTAGTGATGCAGGAAATCTGACACAGTCCATCAGTTGCTTCTCCTTGTGTCCTGAAGAATGTCTGGCAATGTTTTCTGCAAAGCAGGAACCTAAAGGACCATCTCGGCTTGTTCTGCCAAAATTCAGAGGTCACTTTCCTATGGAATCTGCATGTCCAGTTTATACAGCATACTATCAAGCAGTCAATACCAGAACAGTTTCTTGTCCAGTGGCTAACTGTTACCACAAAGTAAATTCCCCATGAAGTTTCTTCAGTGCCCATCCTTTTCCTGAAATACATTGATGCTGCCAGGAACAGACCTATCTCATTGTCCAGAAAAGTCTAAGTTCTTAAAATATCTTAAATGCCATATTCTGCATGTCTTTGAAGTGTTTGAAGACTACCTATCTAATTGAAATATATCTTTGTATACCTATAAAAACTTAACTAACATGACAATAAGTTTGCTTATAATAGATGACTATTAATCTGCATTTCTCAGTTACACATTACAATTTTAAATGAGTTACATCAGCATCATACCTTAATCAAGAGTAGAAAAATACATACAGCATAACAAAATTGACCTTAAGTTTGTATCAATAAACCAAAATCCACTTATCTTTTCTAATCATTCCTATATCATATCCCCATCCCCCAATTTTTTTTTAAGAAATTGACTATGACCATTAACTATTTATAATGAAAACAAACATTAATAAGTAATATTTTTGGGAAATTGGATGAAGCTCTCTTTCTTTTACTACTTCCTACTGTCAAAGGACAATGACAATCTCATGGGGTTTTGAAGCTGGATCATCTTAACTGGCCCCTTGGAAGCTGAGAATGTTCATTCAGGTGGTCTTGGCAGATGGAACCACATTTGCCTAGAACCAATCCACAGGTTTTGATCTTCTGTGGAGACAAATGCCAAAACTCTTTTTTCAAGTAACATATTCTTATAAACAGATTTTAAAATCAAGACATTTTTAAAATATAAGTATTGGTTTAACTTAGCAGCCTTAGCAATCAATTGTCTCTCTGCAATTAGCTCATTAAAAGTTAAAAAATTAAAAGAACACACAACAAACATAATCCAGACTCTTTGTTTATCTGCCATCTTTACGTGGCCTTTATCTTTATCTTTATTCCTATTTGTCCTTTTTCAAGGGCTTTCTTTACCCTCATTTTTTCTTTCTCTCTCTCTCTCTCTCTGAAGCTTATGTGTATTTTACATACATTGTACCCTGTTTAGAGGTTTTGAGAGTCTAAATCTGTCTTATTGAGAATTCTTAATCATTTTCTAACTCAAAGAGCTTTTAAAAGGTCGGTGTCACTTTAATTGCTGACTCTGTCCCTCTTGGCAGCTTTTTAATATGGCAGAGGAGCCCACTGCAACTCTGAGGCTGCCAGCAAAGAGAGTGAATTCAGGAAATACTACTACGAGTAAAACCTTTTTAAACTGTTTCCTTTCTGTTCAGTATAAGCAGAAACCTTAAATCAATCACACTTGTGCCAATCCTGTCGTGAAACTGTGTGCCGTGGATGCGCCATTTTTAAATTCCTGCCTGAACACCACGCTGTCTCTGTACCATAAATCAATTCAAATACACAATTCAAAAAACCGTTTTAAACTTTCTCAGGCTTTATGCAGGTGTTTGTGCCCAACGTTGGGAAGCCATCTGTTGTAAAAAGTTTTACCCGGCCCATTTTGGGTCTTGGAGGTTTGCAACCTGGCGCACGTGCGTCATCGGCAGTTTGGAACCTGGTCTGCGCACCTGCGGTTTTTGTCCCCCAAAAGAAATGAATCACAGGCTTATATACTTTAACGCTGTTTGGCCCATATCTTATGCCCATTACTAGCTAGCTCTTTCATCTTAATTCAACCCATTTCTATTGATTTGACCACCACATGGCTCCCAGCCCATAGCTGGCCAGTAGCTCTACATGTCTGTTCCTCTTGGGGGTCTGATGGAGAGTGACTAACACCACCCTCCTTCTACCTGGCTGCCTCTGATTCTCTACCCACTTCTGCGGTGGCGTGCATGGGCGCAAAGAGTTCTTTATTTACATGATACAGAAAACATTCTACCACAAAAATTTTTTTCATACAATATATTTTGACCATGATTTCCACTATCTCATCTCCCATATCCTCTCCATCTGTCCACATATCCAACTTAATGTATTCTTTTTTTAAAACTCTAGAAAATGAAAGTAAACATAAACAAAAGTTTAAAAAAACCACAAGAATTAGAGTCTCTTGCCTTGACACAGCAATACTTCTCTGCAATGTAATGTGGCTTGGGGAGCACAGGAGTGGGGGCTCAGTTGGGACACACAGAGGGACTGTAGTCCAGGGCCATCACAGACACAGCAGCAGCAACAGCTGCCTTCCATGCTCTGCGATGCTCTGCCATGGGACTTTGGCACACGTAGTTAGCCACCATTGTGGTAAGTGGGTACAGGAAGAGAAAGTAGAAGAGATAGAAAGGTAGAACAGTTCTTGGGCTTGGGAGAGAGGCAGTTCTGAAGAGAAGAGGTGTGAGGGTGGTAAGAAATAGGCTAATTTGAATGGACTCCTAGCCTCCTATGTCCAGGGTCATTTCTGGGCTTAGGCTACTGCCAGGGCCTACCTTGTTAAGACCCTATAACACTCGAGAGATTATAAGATGATGTCTATGGCTTTTAGTACCACTGAGGGCCATGCAGAGGTCTGTGAACTTGCAAGTTACCTGGATCTAGTTTGGTGTCTTAGGTCCATGCTGCCTTAGAAGCCATGCTGATCTGTGTGGCCTAAACTGCAATCTGGGGTCATGATGACATCCAATCTGGGCTGATGCTAAGAACCATGTCTGGGTCTAAGTTTCTACCACAGCCAGGTTCTGTGTTGATGTCTCTTGTCTATGTTTCTACCACAGGCTTCTGGGATACTGGAGTCTAGGCTATAACCTGTGGTACTATGGGTATCTGGTGGGCAGAGCAACAGCTGGGACATTGTATCCTCCTGAGTAGGGCTGCTTCTGGGGAACCATATCTGGGTTTATTGCTCTACAGCAGTTATGGTTTGAATGATGTCCATAGCTCACATTATTTTTTTCTTCTGCCCGTTTCTCCTTCTTAAATTTCCAATATAATTCCTCCTATCTCTCTTTCAAACTTATGACCTTATTTTCTCATTATTATTGTTTCATATATATATTTCCAAATATAACCTGCTTTGCTATCTAATGTTACCTGTATATATGCTTTCATGACATATAACTTGGCATTGTATAGCTAGCATCTTTGCTTTTCCCTTGTAAAGATTGTTTCTCCAATTCTCCATATTCCTTAGTTACCTAGAATTTGGTGTTCAGGGTTGGGCCTCATGATCTTTTCTCATCAACTTTGGAGTATCAGCGTGTTTATTATTGTGGTCTTTGTTCAGTTCATGTTTAGAAGGTCATGATGTTAAGAATTTATGTGCCACACACTTCAGATGAAGGACCCAGTGACCTATTAGCTAGAACTCTCCTGAATGCCTCCTAGCTTTCCTGGTACTTGAAAACTTCATGAAAACTTCCAAAGGAGGGAAGCAACCCACAATCCAATCTTGCAATGATTACGGCCAGGACCAGCATTTCACAATGACCATTAAGAGTGAAGTAGTGACTCACACCCAGTAGTAACCAACAGCTTTCAAGACCCACTGAATAAGAAGGAAATTATGCCTGGGTGTGGAAACCTAACCCACTCTCAAGGCAGTTGAAAAATAATAGATTGTGGAGGAAACCTACAATCCCAACTTTTCTAAGCCAGCATAAGCTCTAAGTACAATTAAAGTCTGTTGTTATACCCACAGGTAAGTGTTTTTCTTACTTCTCATCATTGCACTTCTCATCATATCAAATGGAATAAGACAGTTATAGAAACCACAACTGAATAATTAAAGAGTGATGGACACCATTGCCAATAAATATATCTACAATAAAAATTGGCACCTAAGGCTTAAGGGACATTGAGAATGTTGGGGAGGCAATATTGAGAATGTTAGGGAGAAAAATTATTAAGAGCTAGAGATTCAGGGAGTTTTCTGTGAGATAGTATATCCTCGTAATGTCAGAAGTTACACTCACATTTGATTTTATAACTTTTTTAAATGATAGAAATGTATAAAAACTTATTAAATATATTTCTAGATTTGGAAAAAGCATCTTAATTTTTTAATTTAATTCTAGGAAATTTTTATCTCTTTATCATATCCCAATCTGTCTGTAAGTATTCAATAATTTTCTAGATCAGGTTTCTCTCTATATCACAAGTATTAATTATTGTATTTCTAATTTTAGTTAGGAATGGTGGCTGATGACTACTCCATACCAAGCACTTCCATTTTAACCAGAGCTACCAAGTTAAATTCAGGCAAGCCTGGACTAAGAAATGGGAACCTGTCTCTCTTTGGACCCTGTTCTCAAAAAAGTCTGTACCTCATTCACTTTTTTGGATTTTATTAAGTCTTTTAAATTACATAAAGTTTAAGCTGTGTTTGTCTTAATACATTTCTGATGTATTTAAAGTAGTTTATTTTTGTCAGTATTTTTGTAATTATTGTCATATTCACATTCATTTTGACATAAATAATTTCTCAAATAATTCCCTTTTCTCTACAGATACCAGTTTTGTCACCAGGTTTTTCTAAAAGTATCTCCTAAACCATATTTCTTTTTACATACATTCAAAGAATACTTCAATTTTTCTCTATCTGTAGCTTAACATTTTTACATAGTTCCCATGACAACCTAAATTCCATTACAAAGACATTGCCTGTGTAGGTTTCATTGGCTGATTATAGTTTTGCTTTCTAATACAGAATTCTCTGCATTGTGAAGATCTCAATCACATTTTTCTTCATCTTTGTCTATTTTCCTACCAAATTTGTTTTATAATGAATGAGTATTTTCTATCCACCTGATTCAGTTATCAAAAATTTTGTTATCTCTAAAGACAGTCATTTACACACTCTAAAGGTAGATGATAGAAATTATTTAGATATTAAATACATAGAAATTAAAACTTGAGTAGCATCAATTGAATATTAATTATTAATATGTCTTCTTTAATCATTTAATAGATGAACAACTTATTTTTTATATTTTGAATAACAAAGTATTATTTATTTTTACATCACATTAAACAACAGAAAATAAAATGTCTCTATATGTTACACAACTGGTTTCTTTGTGAGATTATAATATAATTAAAAACTTTCATTTTCTCTACATCCTGTGCTCTATTGTTATTTCCATATATATACACACATACATATATATACATTTAATATATAATATAGCATATATGTGTAATATATGATATGATGTATGTAATATATAAATATTTAAACTCATAAAAACAGCAGAAACTTATTAGCATATAAATCAGGTACAAGTGTTTTTAAATCTTCTCAAAGTTTCAAATTCAACAGATATATAAGAATATTCAAAAAACGAAAACATTGTGATGAAGATGCTGACCTGTTCTCCACTGTAGAGGGCTACTTGGTAGGAGTGTGGACTTTGGGAAAGACACCTTTTATTTTATGGGGCTGCCTACTGGGCATTTGTCCATGCTTCAAGAACAATATGAACAACACAAATTGGTTGTTTTTTTGCTTTTTATTTTCTTTCTTTTATTTACTTTTTTTTTTAACCAAAAAAGGCCACAAGGATGAGGGGTCAGACATAAAAGAGTGAAGTAGAGTGATCTGTATGCATTACACAAAAATTTCAAATAATGAATAAAGATAAAATGAGTAAAATGATGGCAATAAAAATCCATTTATTAACAATGTTGAATATAATGTTAGCCTTGGACAAGAAAATTTTGATTTATTTTTTCTGTATTTCAAGTTTTATAGAAAATACATTAGCATCCTTAGGAAAATGAATTTTGTATTGAAACATTTCCTATTAAGGTAAATATTTCAACTAAGACTGTATGTTTACACAGAATATTATATCAACTATTTGACTTGTTATAGAGAATAATAAAACTAATATTGATGAAAGAACATTATGTTGAATGTTTATCACCCCTTACCAATAATATTATTATAATTAATATAATATTATAATAATATTAGAATGTTATTCATATGTGCAAAGACATAAACTTCTGTAACATTCCTTACAAATTTCATAAAATATTCATTAGTTTCAGAAGTTGAATTATTGATTAGTATTTTAACTATGTAAAGCAATTGTTCATTGTAAACAAAAAAGATAATTATAGTTTTTTAAAATATAAAACTGGATACAAAATTTTAAATTGTTCATTTTTGTGAGAAGTGTGATTTATGGGGTATAGAAATAGCATAAAAGTCCAAGAGAATCAACATGGATCCAATCAACAAATCCTATGTAAAAATTAAATTAATAGCAAAATCAACAAATAGGCGTGGTACTGAAAAGATAGACAAGACAGTTTTTCTTGCTGGCATCTATCTAGCTGAATGCATGAGCTCCACATTATTCTCAAACCAAGTATAGATTATTCCTACAAAACAATACACGAAGTTGACTTTAGTATTCTGTATGCAAGAGAATCCTGGTACATACATATACACTCAAACACATAAGCTTACAAAACTCTTCTGATCTGTTCTCTTCCTTTATATAAAACTGCATAATTGTTTATTCCATGGCTACCTGGTTGTATTTTTTTTATTAATTATTACCTCTGAATTATACTCAGAAGGAGGGAGAAATAAAAGAAGCAGCTTCATGCATCCTGAATGGTGCTTCACATTGTTTGGAGGCCATAGATTGTAGTGGGATTACGTATTACATTGTAAATAATTGTCCCACCTACTAGTTTAACAAAAATGTTGATTGTCTGATGGAAGGGAGGAATTGTGGGTGGAACTACCAGACTGGGAAACTTCTGGGTATAGGAAGAACAGGGACAGATGCCACAGAGTCACCATAGCTGCCAGGAAACACAGAGAAAATCCTGCTGAGAAAAGGTAGCAATTAGCATGACTAAACTTGATAGTTTGGGTTCAGATGAAGAAGTTACCAAGTTATATGCCTGGGCTTTAGGTCAATCAGCATAAAAGTAATGTAAAAATGTGGTTCAGAATTAAAAAGGGCAACAGAAGAATTACAAATGGCTGAAAGGCACTTAAAAAAAGTGTTCCACATCTTTAGCCATCACAGAAAGGCAAACCAAAACAACTTTGAGATACCACCTTATAACTGTCAGATTGACTAAAATAAAAGAAACACATGACAGCCTATGCTGGAGAAGTTGAGGAGCAAAGGAAACACTCCTCCATTGTTGGTGGGAGTGTCAGCTTGTTCAGCCACTCTGGAATGCAGTATGGTGGTTTCTCAGAAAACTGGGAATCAATCTCCCCAAGGACCCAGCAATACCACTTCTGGGCATATACCCTAAAGATGCACATTCACACCCCAAAGGGGTGTTTATAGCAGCATTATTCATAATAGCAAGATCCTGGAAGTAATCTAAATGTCCTTCAACTGAAGAATGGATTAACAAACTGTGGTACATCTACACAATGGAGTACTACTCAGCAGTAACAAAAAAATAATAATATTCTAAAATTCACAAGCAAATGGATGGATTTGGAGAATATTCTCCTGAGTGAGGTATCACAAACCCAGAAAGATAAGCAGGGGATGTGCTCACTCATTAGTGGACTTTAAACAAAAAGCAAAGCATGTTCAAGCTGCAAAGCACTGAATAGCTTGGAATCTGACAGACCTTGGACCAGCACTTTGGATCCCACTCCCTCCAAAGGAACACCTGATGCAGTCTTGATGTTGGGATGAGGAAAGCAGATCTCCCTGCAGTGGATGCTGGACTAAGACACCTTAGGACTTTAGGGCCTCCTGCCCTTGCAGTGGAGGAGATAAGGAGTTTGGAAGACAAGAGAGTGACTGGGAGAGGCAGGAGGGGGAAGGGAGTTTGAACAAGGGTATACATGAATAAAAAAGGAGAATTTATTCATAATAAAAAAAAAGAATAAAAAGTAATATAAAATCTGGGCCAGAAACCCTATACAACAAATGGCTGCTCAACCTGAGTGATAAACACCCAAATAAGGTTTAAGAAAAACTAAAACCTGTCTTAGAGCCCAGAATCAGAGGCAAAAACAGCTTCTAGGAGTTGTTTCTTTTATTTGTGCCAAGGTGCAGAAACTTCCTGGTGAGGCATGTGGGCTTGGGCTACAAAAGAGTCTTCTATTGGATTGCAGATAAGCTGTACCAAGGTCAGTTCCCAAAGTCAGAGATAAGTGTCCGTATAAGAAACAAGTTGCATATGGTGGATTTAAGGTTTCTATTTATAAGGCCAACAAGAAACAGAGTCAAATACTGTAGCAGCAGCCTTTTCTTGGATCAACTTTGTCTGCTGGAGGCAAGCAGAGGTGTGGCTTTTTTAACAGAAGTTTTCTGATTCAGTCTTAGAAGCAAAACACTTGTGAATCTTTCAAGAAGAGGCTTTGCTGCCAAATATCTAATTGGCATTAATGAGCAGCAGATGCAGTGCTTTATTTGGTGATTACATGAACCCTAAAATTCCCCAAAGTGGTAGGTCCTTGGCTAAAAAGCTAAACTTCAGCTAGACTAGAAGCTGGTTGGAGCCAGGCAGCCACCCTAGTGATGCTTTTTCATCTTTTAGCCACACCATGGCAGATTACAGTTGTGGTCAGAAAGAACAAGAAATAAAGGGAGCTGGGTAGAGTTAGGCATCACATTGAAGCTTTTAATCCTTAGCCACACCTTGGCAGATTAAAGGAGTTGACAGAAACAGAAAGAAATAGATAAAACTAGGCGGAGATTAAAGGTGTGAGCTGAAATAGAAAGAAGAAAGCTGGGTACAGTCAGCCATCCTAGCCCAGCAAAGGTGTGGTCAGAAACAAACAAACAAACAAAAAAGCGATAAGAAACAAGAAATATACAGTGAAGACAGATTTAAAAAATAAACTCTAATTGGTTTAGAGTGTGTTTCAAAATACATGCAGGCTTGCATGGGAAAAGAAAAAATATAAAGTCCTTAAAAAAGAAATAGAGTAAAAAAATAATAATAAGCCATGTAAAGATGGAAAACACAAAGAGTTTCTGGATATTGTATGTTATTGTCTTGCCTTTAAGGTTTTTTGTTTTGTTTTGTTTTGTTTTGTTTTTAGGATAAAGGAAGTAGTAAAAGCTACTAAAAGCCTTTTGAATGTAAGTGCTGCTGCATTAATCCAACATATATATTTGATAAATGAGTTGACATTAAAATTCAACTCAACAGTTGAATTTTGGAGAAGAGGTTTTCTTTTTATTTCTACAGAAAATAAGAAGCTATGGATTTATTTCCAGTTAAAGAAAATAAAGTTTGATTGAGGAAGACCACTTGAAAAATCTCCAATGAAAACAGATGGCCCAGATGATTCAGCATTTCAGAGCATCTCTGTTGCAGTTTCTACTGAGCAATTCATCTCAAACAACTTCAAGGATAGTGGCTGAGATGATCCAGCCTTACAGACTACTTCACTAAAGACTTACCCATAATCCTAATTTTTTGGGATCCCCATTGGATTGCCAGCATCCCAATTCAGCAGGAAGTACCCTAGAAAACTATGTTCACATTCCCAAAAACTAGATTATGGATGTTAGTGTTTGTTTACAGTGTTGGATAGATAATGGAAAAAATATTAAATTTGAGGTTCTTGTTTTAAAAAGAGTAAAAGGGGAAATGTAGTTGGATTATGTTATTATTTTAAATAATTGTCCAGCCTACTAGTTTAACAAAAACTTTGATTGGCTAAAGGCAGACAGGACCTGTGGGTGGAGCTACCAGACTTGGAAAACTCTAGGTAAAGGAAGAACAGGCACAGATGCCAGAGAGTCACCAAAACTGCCAGGAGACACAGAGGAAATGCTGCAGAGAAAAGGTACCAAATCGCACAGCTGAACAAGATGGATCAAATTCAGATGAATGAGTTAGCAAGTTATATGCCTGGACCCTAGATCAATCAGCATAAAAATAATATAAAGACTGGTCCAGAAACCCCATACAACAATAGATATTCTTTTCTTTATTGTTTGTTTTCCATCAATAACATTAAGGAAGAATATTGTTTTTGTTTTTGTTTTTTGGAATTTTGAAGTCATTGCTATGCTTGAAACCATTAAACATGAACATATTTCTTTAGATTATTTTAGGATTTTCTCTGAGTTGATTTGTCAGCTTTAGCATAATTACTATTTTTCTGAGATGGTTAATGAACAGTGGAAGATCTGAGAACATTGAAACACTTAATATATTAAAGGAGCTATTCTCCTCAGGTAGCCTAGATGGTTAGGTAGGTGGTTTCCTTTATCATTTCATGAAAGAAGAACATATGTGTAGGGATTGTTCAGAATAAGATAATAAGAAGCTCTAAACTAAGGGACTAGATAAACTTGTCTTTGAAGTGATTAATTAGTTATATTATACTTTTTATCAAAATACCAATCTGTTCTTTTTCATAACAGTACTGACTTAAGGAAAAGTGATTTTTCAGGACAGCTTGGGCTATGCAGAGAAAACCTGTCTTGAATAATAAAGAACAATAAAAACAAACAAACAAATCAGCAAAAACCTAAGAAAAACATTTGTGGTTATTGGATAAACAGAATTAGCAAAATATCCTGTAGAAGTACTTTATTTCCTATGTAATTGGACCAGTGAGATTTGAGATACCATTTTCTTTTCTTTTTTTTTTTTATTTATTTATTTGCCTGGAACTGGAACTACAGACAGTTGTTAGCTGCCATGTGGGTGCTGGGAATTGAACCCAGGTCCTCTGGAAGAGCAGACGGTGCTCTTAACCTCTGAGCCATCTCTCCAGCCCCTTTAATTTTTTTTTTTTTTTAATTTATGAGATACCATTTTCAAATACTTTAGTCAAAGGCCAAAATTCAGGATTTGTAAAGTGGGAAAGTATTCACCAACCATTGACGTCCAACTTCTAAATAACTATGTAAATTCACAGTTGGATGAAGAAGGCACAGGTATTTTATATAAATTGTCAGACTATTTCATATTTAGTACTGTGTATTTCTTATAAAAATATATTTGTTACATACTGAAAACTAATTTCTAGCCTCAAATCCTGCAAATGTCACCTACACCAGAACTGATAGTAGAACAAAAATTTTGTATGTGAAGAGGCAGGAAATTAATCTTTTTTATTCTATGTCTAGGAATGTCAAATTATACATCAAATGAGCTTCAGGTCTCACACTCAATATTGAACTATAGTATGAATCCAAAATTTTGAGGTCTCCTCTTATAACAGAACAGTTTTCTTTTTATTTTTTTGTATACACATATATTGTTGCAATAAGACTTATGTCTTAATCCTCCTATTTTCAGTTCATCTGCAGATAACCTCACAATCTGGACTGTTGGATTGATAGACATCACAAATGACAAGAACTATAAATATATGATACTTAGCACTACACCTGAACAATTTTCTGACTCTTATTTTTTAATACAATTTGACTTTGAAAACAAGATGCAGGAATAAGCAATAGAAAGCAAAAATATATACTAACCTAAAACAACAATAAAGAGCAATAGAAATCAAAAATATATAAATCAGGTTTGAGTGGTCCAAGCTTTTCACTCAGCACGCATGACAGAGAGACAAGATCTCTAACTTGGAGATCAGCCCAGCTTATACAGGTAAGTCTAAGCCAGTGTTCCTCATAGTTAGACTTTGTCTCAAAAACAAAACCCAAATCAATTTCACCACCACAAACAACAACATAACAAAACATAACTGGGATAGAGAAAAAAATATATAGATAGATAGATGATAGATAGATAGATAGATAGATACCAGAGAAGACCAGAACCTATCTTAATATGACATTGCTTTTTACTTTTATATTTGCAGAGATAACATCATCACATCTCCCACTGCCCAAACTTCAATAAATATACAAATACATAAGTGCACAAAGAAAAATGGACAGACAGACACACACACACACACATACCACACACACATATGCACACACATGAAAATATGCATATACTTTTAAGCATTCCATTTTAGGCTAATAACATCAAATCCAGGCAATACAGCATGGCATGTATGTTGATTAGTTGCTAAACAAACACAGTTAGGATTATTTACCAGGCTGTTAATGTGCTCATTTAGAAAATAGGAATAGAAAAACTCATTTGTAGGAAATTCCTGAAATATGTAGCATCATTAAATTTACCTTCTTCAGCAGCTAAGCTCCAGAGGAGACATCTGCTGAGTCATTAAATCAGACTATTAAAAGAAATGATGGAATGTCTGTTCATTGTCCAAGTTTTTGTGAGAAAAACTGATTTTTAAGCTTTGTGTTTAATTGGTTTCTGTGGGTTTGTGTGAGTTCTTGGCCTCTATGTGGCCTTTGGAGTTTCCTCAGTCTCATAATGCAGGATTTACTACCAACTTGATAAAATTCTTAATCTAGTGAAGCAAAACAGTGATGCAGTGCTGCTCTGGAAGAAGAAGGAGAGCTACTATTCTATGGATATTAAACTCTTCCAAATCAATCAGTTTTGATTTATACTCCTTTTGTTCTAATACTGAACTTCCTTTACAGCAGAGCTATCCAGCTACTGTAGAGATAGTTTAGAATGTGTCCACTCCCAGAGCTGTTGCAAATGACAGATCATTGAGATGGAAAATGTTTCTCAAATGTTTGAATGTTTGAAAACATAAATATCTATAAATGAGATATCAATTCTCAGCTTGAAACATTATTGTAACATAGTTTTTAATAAATAGTATTCTGTTAAATTACTCTGAATTGTTCTGAGCAACTCACACACACACACACACACACACACACACACATGCATACACATATGTAAACATTCAAAGCTCCTCAGTCTAGACAAAGCACTACCACTCTTGTTCCTGTAGCTGCTTTTGAAATAATTACTTGGAGGCTTATATTAATTACAAACTGTTTGGCCTGTGGGTAAGGTGTATTACAGACTATCTCTTATAACTTAAATCAATCCATTTTTTATTAATCTGTGTATTGCTACATGCTCTGTGGCTTTACCAGCATTCCATTACATCTTGCTTTCAGGTTACATCTTCTCTTTGACTCTACCTTTCTTGTGTGTTTATCGCTGCTTGGATATCTTCCCTGCTTCTAAGATGTCATGCCATAGGCCAAAATAGCTTTTTATTAACAAAGGGTAATAAAGTATATTTGCAGTATACAAAAAGACATCCCATATTATATACAAATATAGGAATGCGTATACTTTGATGTAATGTTTCTTTAAACAGAGAAGTATAAAAAGTACTAAAACAAAAAACAAATAACAGTTGTCTTTATATTCAGTCTTATATAAGGCTTTAATTAATATATTAAGATTCCTGCTATTTACAAGTATAATAGAAAATAAGAGAATATATAGATTTCTAAAAAGTACTTACCATTGGAAAAAATGTTTTCTAGGCTTGAAATGTAAATCAGTAGATAAAATACTTGCCAAGCAGACATAAAACAATGAGTTCATATCTCTAGCACACATGCATGAGCATGATCATGCATGGCTTCAACCCTGGCACAGGAGAGAAGGGAAACTCAAAGTTACCTGATCTACATGTCTAGTCAGGAGAGAAACTCTACATACACTGATAGACTCTGTTTCAAAAGAGATCATAAAAAGCAACAGGAAAATGCAGGACATCAGGCTCTGTCTCCATAGTCACACACAGAAGCATGTATATACATAAAAATGCACACACATTATTCTTGTACACACATTTGCTAGACAACTTCCCCATACATACAAATTTAAATTTCTTGAAACTGTTTCTTTTTAAAGGAAATCCCCAATGCAATTTTATAGCACAATGTATCTGTGCTGTATGGATAATTCCTGTTTACATTTTAAAGTTTCAATCTGGAAAGACTGACTTTGTCTCATCAAAGGTAGCTTTATAATTTGTTCTGTATTCCAAGGTGACATTTTTGCACCTTGGAATATTAGAGGAGACCTTGTGGTGTTTAGATCTTACTGAAATCTTTTCTGATTAGTTTTAAATAAATACAAAACATTAATCTGAGAATGTCACAAACTCTATCTGGGAAGCAGCAAAATGAAAGTTTTAGGACAATTTCTTCCAAGCTCAAAAATGAAACCTAAATCAATGCCTAAGATGTGCTGTGAGTATGAAATGAGCTTAGGGAGCATGGGCTGATGGGAGGGAAGATCTGATGGTGTAGATGCTGCATGCTAACCTGCCATGCAACCTCCCAAAGGAATCTGCAAGGAAAGTGAGTGACTCAAGGGTACCTGTACAATGGCTCCTGATGTAGGAACTCCATATAATTAAGTCACACTCCTATTCTTTTGTACATTTACCTCTATTATCTTGTTTCAAAGAGCTTGGAAAGAAAATACTTAGAAGTTTGATTTTTAAGGCTTTTATTCTCTAAGTTAAGCATTTTCCATGTTTTGCTATAAAGCTACAAGAGATTTTTTTTCAGTTTATTACTTTTAATTTTTAAGGTGTGTGTGTGTGTGTGTGTGTGTGTGTGTGTGTGTGTGTGTGTGTATGTGTGCGCATGCGCACATGCACATGGGTACCCGTGGAGGCCACAAGACAACATTGTATTTCCCAGGGCTTGAGTTATAGGTGATTATGCATCCTGGATATCTAATTTGGGTACTCTGGAAGTGTTCATAATTCCTGAGCTATCTTTCTATATTTTATCATTCTTAAAAAAATTCTAGATTACGTTTATCGACGTTCATGATTTTGATTGTGTTTGCTTCCTTCAAATGAAAAAATCCTTAAGGAAATACCTTAGAATTTGTGCTTCATTTAATATTTTTGATTGTCTAATGCTTTATCTTGAGAAATTTAAAAGACTAGAATGACACAGCATGAGCAGATTAAAATAACATCCCTAGACACCATAGAAGGAGAAAGATAAGAAACAAGACTGAAAAAGAACTTGCTGAATATGTAAAGTAAAATAGAAATAACATAGATAGCTTTGTTCTTTTGCTTTTTCTCTGTACTTTTGATTATTTTTATGCAAATACATATTGATATTGCAAACATTTCAAATAGTTAATATATAAGATAATTATAATGAAACCCAAAATTTAACTCACTTCACTAGTGTTATTGTTTAGTGAGTTCTTGTTCTATGGAATCTTTCAAAGAGTGAAGTAATAGTCTCTGTCCTAGTACCATGATAGTTCCTACTATGACTCAATTCACTCCTTAGGAAATAAGCTAATACTTTATGAAAGATATCTCAGGCAGTAAGGGTTCTCTTTGCCTAATGAACTGAGATGGATCTAAAAGTCTGACACAATGGAAAGAAATATTTGGTTTCTTAAAGGTGTTCTCAGACCTCCATACCTACATGTAACTTATATATACACCTCCATATCCACACTGAGAAATTAATAAATGCACTAAATCTTTTCATAAGTAAAAGTATATCAAATGTAGATTAGATATTAATCAAGTTTTGTGTTTACTGATTCATGAGTAATTATAAAATTGTCAACTGGGATGATCATGTAGATTTTGGTTAATCAAGTTTCTCTGGATTTAGTATTGTTTTATCATAAATAGATTGTCTGAAAAGTCAGATTTAAGGTGGCAAACCTGAAACAATTTTGTAGGAATGTGAAGAACTCTACTGGGAAGGCATTTACATACCAATGAAAGGTCTGTAGATTGTTGAGAAAAAAAATCAGAATTTGTCAATGTGTGAATAAATAAAGACATATATATCTTCAATGACAATTATAAGAAATAACAGTTCAAAAAAATGCAACAGGTAAGTGCAAAATAGCAAACAACAGATAAAAATTGAAAACAGGTAGTCTGTTTCTATTGTTGATCTGTATTTATTTTGAATTATATCCCCAGTAAGAGAATTTTTGAAACATTGTTTTCTGTGGTAAAATTCAGATATTGAATATTTTCTAAAAACACATGGGTGATGGTTTGGTTTCTAGCCTATGATAATCTTGAAAATTGGGTCATTCTGATGTCTTTAAGGAGATGTTGAATTTCTGGCTTTTCTTCTTTAATTTCTGGGCACATAGACTTCAATTAGCTTTCATTGCCTTATGATATAGGCATCATATGTTCTTTTGATAGAATCCTACAACATCAGGGTCAAGAAACATTGCATGAAATCTCCAAAGCACAGGAGAAAATCAACTTTTTTTGTACATTAATCTCAAATATTTTCACAGAAATAAGATTATGAGTATGTCCACATGGGATGACATAGAAAGTCCCTTCAATGTAGGCCTTCAGAATGTGCGTGACAATTATGTGGTTTGGTCTGTTTGTGAGGCCCCTGGCAGTGGGAACAGGGTTTATTTCTGGTGCATAAACTGACTTTTTGTGGTCCATTTCCTATTGTGGGGTACAACTCTCATTCTTGACTCAGGGGAGAAGAACATGGTCCTACCTTCACTTGTGTGCCAAACCTTGTTAATGCCCCATGGATATCTCTATTCTTTCTGAGAAGTGGATAGGTTGTAGAGTGGGGGCAACATAAGTGAGAAGAAAGATAGAACAGAGGAGGAACTATACTTGTTATGCAAAATGAAAAAAAAATTATAAATAAATGTATGTATATATAATAGTTCCTCTCTAAGCCTCTTTAAATGTATTTTCAATTTGAAGTCAATACCTTGCAATGAAAACCTTCTATGTGGATACATAACTGTGATTTATTAATATCTCATGCATAGAATTTTGTTATTAAATTAATATTAATATTAAACAAACTTGTTATTCACATACCATGAAATATCAGTTAAAGGTAATTTGTGGCTGCTAGGAGCTAGTGAAATTGCATTCTCTGATGAATTAGTGAAAAATGCCACCTACTAATCTGAGAACTTGCACAAAAGTTTGAAGGAACCACAAAGGCAATAAATGACATCAAAGAGCTCCATGGGTTCCTTAAGTTGGCATGTATTGTGGTATAAATTCGTGATATCAAAAGTAGTATAGACTAGAGAATAAAATATAAAAAGTATAAGATTTTTCATATTGCTGTTTCTCATAAGTTTATAGTTACTATATATTACTATGATTCTGGAAGAACAGGCATGCTCATTATCTCCAATTTTTATCACCTGAAAAATGAAATTTAATATTTTATATAGATCAGAACCGAGAATAGTAGTTAATTTTCTATTCTTTAACCCTCTTAAAGTTATCTGAAAGAACATGGTATAGTTTAAAAGCACAGAAAGAAGTTTGTTGGAAGACAGATGTGAGACTGAATATTATATTCCTGAATTTGTACTTGAAATAACTAAAGAGTGTTATTTAAATATATTGGGGTAATTTGATTTTATTACAACTACAAAAGATGATAGACTTGGCATAAAAATATCAAAACACTGAGTAAGTACATAAGGTTTTGTTTGATGAACTTCATTGAATTATTTTTTGTTTTAGTCTTTAATGATTCTGATAATCATTGTTTAAACTCTCTAGGACTTTGTCTTTTAACAAGAATCTTAAAGTCTTCCTGGAATCCTGCTATTTTTTTTATTAATTTAAATAACATTTTTTCTTTTTTATGTTTATAGTCAACTGAGCAAACTTGAAAAAAAAAAGGCTTTATGTCAGGAAGGTGATATATGGCAGAATTCAATAGATTCCTGACTGCATAACAGTTTTTTCTCTTATCTCTGGTAAACTAAACCCACCATGTGATGTGTTTGACATATTATCACAGGAAACAAGAGGCAAAAGATCCAAATTGCAAGAAACATTGCCAAGAATGATCTGTCCTTGCCATCATTAATACCTACCATTCACATCTGGGACAAGCCAGGTAACCACTTCCATACCTAACACTTGCATAATGGATATAGCAATAAAATATAAAATAAAGTTTTTTCAGCTAAGTTTTCTTTCTTCCATAGACAGAAGATTACTTGAATCTAAAATTAAAGTTATGTTTTAGTTATATTTGTATTTAATTACATTTATTATATCTTAATCTAAAATCCTGAGACACAGTCCACAACCACAATTTGAAAAATGAGAGCAGAAATATTATAAAAGCTACAGGATAAAGAATAGTGCTGTAAAATTATATCTTCATACACTGGACTTTCTAGCATACTTCTAAAAAGATTAAATTCTTGGAAAGCCATTGCCATAGAAAAATATTTTTCCAATATTCCTCTGGTCATGTTATATAAAATTAAATAAATTAATGTACATATGTAATATTTTATAAGTATGTCTGTAATACAAATAGGCATATATGGTCATACATTTTATACAGGTTGGGCATTGTCTGTTGTAGAATACTTAATTACGTAAATATATGTTGTATTTGTTTAATTATATGAAGATGTGTTGCTGTTTTAACTTGACTGCCTCAGGCACCTGATTGGTCTAATAAAAAAACTGAACAGCTATAGGGAGGAGATATATGAAGGACTTCTGGGCAAGAAGAATAAGTAATAGTAATTTTGAGTTGGAAGAAGAAAAATATTTCATGGAGCCTCTAGAGGTCAAACAGACAGACACAGAGAAAGCATGAAGGTAGGACATAAAGAATGATATGTTAAATCCAGATTAAATTAAGTTAAGACGCTAGCGACACAAGCCTAAGTAAGCTAAAACTGAGCATTCATAATTAATAGCAAACCTTCATGTCTTTGTTGGTGTCTCAAAGAAAATGCCAACTACAATCAACCATGCTTCTTTTGTAAGATATATAAACAAATTGATACTCAAATATTACAATGTCAGATCTCACACAGAAGGATGCTAATGTTTACATAATAAGATTAGGATGAAACCTGCATAATGCCTCTACACTAGAGAAACTAGACATAGATATTGACATATTCCAAATGGTGCTTTAAAATTAGCTGGCTGCAAATGGCACCATTATTTGCTTTCTTCTCAACTTGCATTGCTATGTTTTGAGGAATATTGTGGTCATAAACTAAATGTAACAGGAAAAATTAGTCTTTCACAAAAATATTAGTAATATCACTTGGTGCTATATAGTACCTCCTAGAAACGGCAGGATAATTTTGAGTCAGCTGGTAGTTTATTCAATTCCATTGGTCAGCCCTAATATATATATATGTAAATACATACATACATACATACAATCTTATTTGTCTTCATGAATATATGCATATGTATATATTTGCATAAATTTGATAAAGGAAACAAAAGGCATTACATTGACAGAAATTTGGGGAGCAAGAAAGGAATTAGACAACAGAGATAGAAAGGTAGAAACAAAGTAAATATAGTATTCATATTTGATTCTCAAACAAACAATAATAAATAAAAAGAATAAAATGCAGAATATTTTCTTCAAAATAACGTATTCAGATCTGCATTGAATCTACAAAAAAAAGTTACAAAAGAAGAGAAATATGGTAAAAAGAAAGTAAGAGCAAGGCTGGAGAGAAATAGAGTGAAAGTGAATAAATAGAAGTACAGGGCTTATAGAACAGCAAGGGAAAACTTGTGTCCAATAAGGCTGGCTTCATAGATAATTAGCATAGTTCATAATCTTTAGCCCATAGATAGAGTTTCTCTGTGTAGCCTTGACTTTCCTGGTACTTTCTGTGTTGATTAAAACTCATAGAAATTCACCTGCCTCTGCCTACTGAGTACTGGGATTCAAGAGGTGCTCCACAACCACCCAGCTTGCTCAGGGTGACTCTTGACATGGCTTAAATAGCAGACTTAAGAATTTTATGGAGAAATAACTGAATCTTAATGCTAAACTGTGCTTCATATGGTGTGTATTTACACTGAAATTAGCATCAAGCCTCATGATAGAAAAGCTACTTAACTTCATTTTCTAGCAAGCCTTGACATTAATAAAGATGGTATTTTAAAGTTGAGAAATATTTTAGGAAAACATTTTAGTACAAGGTAAACATATCCAAATAGTGACTTCACAGGAATTTGAAAATTATTTGCAGCTATAGTAATATAAGGAGAAACTGAGGTTTATCCTATGACTTCTGTTTTGCAAAACAAATGATGCTCTAAGGAACACAGTTAGTCCTTGTGATTCTTACAGATACCACAAATTAACTCAGATGTGTTTAGCATTTGTTCTTAGAAAATTTTTGGCTCTTTTTGAGAACTAAATCTCATAAACAACAATTTCTGAACTACAATGCAAGTGTCACAATTCCTATAAACAATGAAAATTTAGTTAATTTACCCAGCATGATGCGGCTTTGTATAACAGAGTATTTGAAATTCAAACATCACCTAAATCAAAAGAAAGAGGGTACAGAATAATTAATTTCTTATTTTGTATAGGAAGAAAAACAAATATGTAAGTGAAATTTATATGAGCCCAGTCTTACATTCTAACTCTTGTAAAATTTTTCTTATTTGTTTTTATACCCTGTTAACATGCCTGAGTTACTTTACTTGATAAATTCAGCCTACTTTTAGCCATCTACTGCTTTCATACCTTATCGTTGAGCCCATTTCATGAAGGATTATGTTTCCTTTTTCTGTGTCTATAGAATTCATAAGGGAAGAAACTACATACGAACATGCATACGAACTACATTCACATTAAATACTTTTATATTTATCTTAGCTTTGTATGTGTGTGTGTGCATGTTCATATACTGTTGGTATCCAAATGATTATGCCTCTCAAAAAGAGAATATTTGGTCCTCTGGGATGGGAGTTGTAAGAAATTATGTGCTTTTTCACATTGGTGTCATAACTGACCTCTAATAATCTGCAAAATTAAGTGTTCTTACCCACTGAGCCATTACTCCAGTTTAAAGACAGCAAAATTACATATAACATAATAACTATCAAGCAAGAATTATAGTTACAATCCAGTCTACTTATATAGACAGGGGAAGAATGAGGGCAGAGGGAAGCAGATGTGATCCAGCTGCCTGAGAAGCTAGCTGCATTGAAATAGGTAAGCCACTGGCCATGTGGTAAGACAGATTAAAGGAAATAGGTTGAGTTAAGACTCAAGAGCTAGCAAGCAATATGCCTGAAACTTAGGCCAAGTAGAATGTAATAAATATAAGCATCTGAGTCATTTTTGTGAGCCTAAGCAGTGGTGGGCAGTTTCCCACCTTGGGACAAGACCAGGCCAGAAACATAATTACACTCCCTTAACCAACAACTAAGCAAAATTTCCAAATATGTTAATCATGAATTTTTTTAAACAATCTATATGTTTAGAGAAATCTAATATAACTCAATTAGAAAACATATATATGTCTCTTTATATATTTATATATAGAGAGAATGTATGTGTGTACATACATACACTTATAAAGTAAACATAAAATAACATTTCTCCAGCTTTTTAACACCCTTAGTGTTATTCAATCCTCCTGTCTCAACCCATCCCCTCTCTCTCTCTCTTAGTTTTTCTCTTCATTACCCCTCCTCAGACAAAGTTATGCCCCCTTTTTTTTCATTCCATGCTTGGTAGTACCTATGTCCTCTTACCTGCTTCTCAAGAGTTCTTTCACTTTGAATCCTCCCCATGGTCATTTTTCATTTTGCTTGTTCTTTGAAGATTTTACCTGTCAAGATGCTGGGGGAAGATGCAAAAATTATGGATAATTATCTTTCTAGGTCAGGGTTACTGTAGCCAAAAAATTACTGACCACTCCTGGACCTGAAGTAGCTTATAAAATAATAATTCAGAGGTTATTAATCTCAAACTGTTTAGGCTATGGTTCAGGCTCATAGATATCCAGCTCTTAAAACAGCCAATTTTTGTTAATCTACTTAATGCCATGTGGCTTCGCAGTTGTTCCTGTGTCTCATTACATCTCGTTTTCTGGGTGGCAACTTGCAGTGTCTCTCTCTTACTCCACTGACATTTGTCTTGCCTTTGTCTTTTTCTCTGCTTGGATTTTCCTTCTCTAAGATGCCTTGTCATAGGCCAAAACAGATTCATTATTAACAAATGGTAATAAAGCATATTAAGAGCATACAGAGATGTCTCACATTAGTTTATTTTACTTAATATGATATGTTTTTAATTTGATTTGTCTGAAAATTTTATTTAACTTTGAAAAATAGAATGGTAAAAACAATTGAAGATAAAAAGACCTCTCTTGAACATCAATTGATATTAATACTGAAAAACTTACCAATCTACCAGTAGTAATTTATAGATTTAGTAAAATCTCAACAAAAACTCTACAACATTTTTAAAACTTTTATTTAAAAAATGCTAATATTTGTATGGGGTGAAATTAATTCCAATACTAAGTAAACAGTATAATGTAATATAATATAATATAATAAACAAAATAAAATAAGTGAAAGGATTGCCATAGCAGATTTCATGCTATTTTATGTAGGTAGCTGTAGCAATAAAAAACAGTATGAACAAGTTACCCCACAATGAGGAATATGCCCAAGGATTATGTATCCTTTTCCACAGATCCTTGTTTATTCATGTTTATTGATGTTATAGTCACAACAGGTAGGAAATGGAAACAACGTAAATTTCCTTCCGCTGATGAAGGAACAATAAAAATGTGGTACATATGCACAATGAAATTATTTTTATATGTAAAAATAGAGTAATATTTTGAAGCTTTCAGTAATTAATTTTGTAAGACAATAAAATATAATTGTGTGCAGAATAATAAAACTATGCCAATGTTATTATACTATCAGCATGACCAAAATAGAAAAATAACAATCAATTAATGTATATGCCACTACTTTTTCTATAAAATCTTTCTTCTTAACATTAGCTGAACTAGTTGAAAGCATCTGATTTATTTTTTCCAGTGTTAACCCTCAGCAAAAATACATATCAAATGTCCCCGACATGAAAATGCTTACAATTGCGTATTTATTGGCAAGATAAAGTGCCAGCCTATTTCAAAGGAAAATAATAAGCAGTTATATTCTCTAAAACGGAAAACAGACAAAACTCCTCATGAATGCAAATAAAAACTTCAGCAATAATACCTGAACTATCACCAATATAAAAATAAAAGTGTAATCATGTGAATTTGATTTTATATAGTACTAATTAGAGAACTTTTAACAGAGAGTGGGATGTAGCAGAATTAGAAAAAAACATAGAACAAACCCAATCTCTTTTTAAGTACTTTTAAATATGAATCAGAAATATATCTTGTATCCAGTTTTTCCTTTCTTTTTTCCCTGCTTCCTTCATTCCTTCTTTCTTGCTTTCCTTCCTTCTTTCTTTCTTTTCTTCCTTCCTTTCTTCATTCTTTCCTCAGTTCTTTTCTTCTCCATTTCTCACTAGATATTTCTGAATTGAAAAGATATTGGAACCCTCTAAGGATTGAGTCAATTCAAGATTATGATATATTAGAAAATAGTGTGAATTTGTAGCCACTATAATATGCTCATTTTTAAAAGCTTTATATATTTTACAAGACACAGAGGGATGAACTCCAGAAGGAACTTACCTCAGCTTGAAGACAGTGTCATTACCAAGTGAGCTTACTAAGGACAGAAGAGATTCCTATTTCTTCTTCCTATGTAGAAAGAAATAAAAGAGCCATATGGTACAATACTTAGAACATTTTGCTTCCTTTGCAATAATTGCCTGTTGTAGAAGGTTTTCCGGTCCCATTTGGGCCAGAAGTTTGGACCTGGCCCACGGTGGCTTTTGTCCCCCAAAGAAATGAATCAGACACTTATATTAATTTCATACTGTTTGGCCCATGTCTCAAGCACATTACTTACAAGCTCTTTCATCTTAATTCAACCTATTTCTAGTAATATACCTGCCATGTTTCCCAGCCCATGGCTCACCTGTATTCCTCACATGTCTCTTCTTCGTGAGTCAGATGGCAACTGACTAACTCTGTCCTCCTTCTATCTGTCTCTCCTCTGATTCTCCACCCACTTTTATGGTGCTCCACATAGGCCAAACTGGTACCTTTATTTACAGCATACAAAGAAATTTCCACCACAATTACCCCATTATCACATTTTAAACATGCTGATTTTAATTTTTGTAGAATCTTGTGTGTGATAAATTGTTTTTACTAACATTTGCCTGAAGAACAGAGGACAAAGTCAACCACAGATTTAGCTATGAAGGTCATGTAATAGTGACACAAGTCAAACTAGGAAGTTTTAATCAACGAAAAATATTTTTGGGCAGAGAAAAGTTCATAAGGTGGGAGGAGACAGAGTTTAACCCTTGACATTTAGCTGAGTAGTTGGCAAGATGAGAAGTGTCTCTGGTTTGCTCCCTTTTTTCTCTGATATTTCAGCTTTTCAACAATATCTGCCTCTTTGTTATTATTATCAATACCAGTTAGAATTCATACAATATATGTCATCCAACATGGGGCATGAAGGCTTAAAAATGTCATTGGTCTGTTGCTTTGCAGCCATCAGCACAGGGCAGAGCTACACACGACCAGGGTCACTACTCTGCTGACTAGGTTTTCCTTTCAGAATTAGCCTCTCACCACCAGCCAGCTCTGCCATTTAGGAAGAATTTGCCACATGTGTTTAATTTTCACAATCCTATGGGTGAGTTTTTCAGAGAATGTGTTCTCTCTCTCATGGGTTGTGGCTTTTCCTGGACCTGCTCCTCAGGTTGCTACAAGTAGGTGCCTTACTTCATGGTACTCTGAATTATCATTGTCATCAGATTTGGTGTCTCAATTAGAATTTCTTGAAAGAAGAAAGTAGTTTAAGGCAGAGAGTTTTTTCCACATTAAAAATAATGGAAAACAGTATTACAGTAGAAGAAATTTGGTTTTTGTTTGATAATACTTGAGGTGGTTTGAAAATTAAAGTATTAAATAAAAGACTAATTAATGTAGATGGAATTGACATGATGTAGATTATACATATTGTTTGTTTGATCATTCTTGATTTATCTCTAAAAGTTTAGTTTATATGAGTGCCAAGTTAGTTGATATAAATGTCAAGGTACAAGTATTAAAAAAAAAAAAACCTCATGAAAACAGATCATAGAGATATTCAGACCCAGACAGAAAAATTTAAAAGTTAACCAATTCCAACATTGCATTATTCAATTACAGAGAAATAGCCAAAGGCTTTCAAACAGTCAACCTTATTTTATGCAGTAACCTTACAAGAATTAATAAATAATAGAAACCCCCTAGATTATGTAAGAGCTGAACGAACTCCTATGCAAATACTAGGTTTGAGGAGATTCAAGAAAGCAATGGTCTCATATGGCATTTATGTACCGTTTGTAAATCAGAAGTTAAATTTGTGGTACATTTAAATAGAATTTTAAAGACTATACAGATAAGGACATTGGACTTGCCTGGAGTGTATGCATCAAGCGAGCTGACCCACTTTGTGACTTCTTGCCTTTAGAGGGAGGGTTGGAAGGATGCAGGGAGGCTGAAGACTGACTGGGAGAGACTGGGAGAAGGATACATGGATAAAAAGAAAACTTTATAAATAAAAAGATTTACATTTCTTTAATCTTATAAACAAACATAACTAACACATGTTTCTAGAAAATATATTAAAAGTTATAATAAAAAGTAGTTACTGATGATTCGGATTGTATAGAAACAAAGCACAACAGCTGCTAATCTTCAAAGGCACCAACAGCTCTACATGTAAAATGAATAACACATAAGCCTCAATGGGTTCATCAATGGTATTTAACAAAAGAAAAATCGCAGGCCTTAAAACAGCTAGTATAGGAGCAGTTAAAATCCAACCAGTCCTTGGAATTCTCCTGTATTTATTATCCAAAAATATCTACAAAATGGGAAAAGGTAACTGATATGAGAAATTAACAAGGTAATTCAGCCAATGGTCTCTCTACAATATGAAATTATTTTTCTTCTCTGTTACCTAAAGATGGTCTCATATCTCTTATCACCTTAAAGGACTGCTGCTTCACTATAGTTCTACAAGGGAAAGACATAGAAAAATTTATCTTTACATTATCTATTTATAATAATTATCAGCCTATAAAAAGACATAAATGGAAGATTTTTCCCATGAGAAATGTTAAATAACACTACCCTATGACAATATTTATTTATTTATTTTGTATTTATCAAGAAAAACAGTAAATTGAATTTAAAATGCTGATAAGTTAAGAATAGCTATAAAGAAAAAAATCATAAGCATGACTTATCAAGGGTGATAATGCAAATAATTTGCTACACATAAAGTTGCTTTGTGTTCAGCTTTCCCTCTGAATTTTTTTTTTCTATCCCTGTATATCCTTATTCAAGGTCCCTTCCTCTTTCCGCCACATCAGGTCATTTTTTTTCTCCACAATATTTTGTACAACAATCATTAGAAATGATACATGATAAATTTTCACAATCTAACAATTATGACTACATGGACAACATCTTACTGGATAACTCAAATATAAATACTTTAAAAGAAATGTTTGATGAGGTAAAAAAAAAAATGCCTGCTTGGTGCTTACAAATTGCTTCTGAAAAAATATAAAGAGGAGATTCTAGTAATTATTTAGGACATAAAATATGTCTACAAAAATTTAGACCCCAAAAGATGCAATTTAGAAGAAATGGATTGAGGACTCTTATGATTTCCAAAGATTGCTAGGAAATACTTCCAATTTATGGACCACTATTGGAGTAAAAGTTAATTAACTAAATATTTTGTTCAAAATTTATATGATAACAAGGACTTAAATAGTTGAAGATAATTATCAGCTGAAACTGAGAGAAAATTGATGTTGGTGACCTAGAAATCACAAGAGTCACATGTGCTTCATGTGAATTCACCCTTAAATTCATTCTGGTTATTTTAACCTCTATGCATTCTCCTACAGGAATTTTAATATAAGAGGAAAGTATTATATTGGAATGGATATTTTTTGCAATGTAAACTGAGTAAAGAATTAAAGACTTAATTGAAAAGTATTACTGATTTGATATTTAAAGGAAAATTAAGACTGTCAATTTACAGGAATAAACCCAGAAAAAATAGTTATTTCTTTTATTAATGACAAAATAATTCACTTTATAAAAGGAATTAACTGGATTCTATCACATGTTATATGGGGAACATCAGTTTTGAAGCCAATGCATTTTATACTAATGCAAACATATGAGAAAAGGCAAGTTACAAATTAGAAAATTAAAATAAAATGGCTAAAAGCCCTTTTAATTCTTTATTAAAGTCAGAACTATATGCTATTATGAGGGCACTAAGGGCTTTTATAAAACCTTTTAATGTAGTTACTCACTCTCAGTATGTATACAAAGGTTTT
Organism: Sigmodon hispidus; assembly: GCA_004025045.1. Classification (NCBI taxonomy): domain Eukaryota; kingdom Metazoa; phylum Chordata; class Mammalia; order Rodentia; family Cricetidae; genus Sigmodon; species Sigmodon hispidus. The sequence continues at coordinate 29,773 of PVIH01008545.1, forward strand.
TATACATAGAAACTTCTGATTTTATTCCCAATGAGTCATATCTAACTTTATTATTTATTCAATTACAAGACATAATCAGGAATATGAATCATACCTTATATTTAACACACATCCAATTCCATAAATATCTTTAAAGTTTTAATCCTAACCTGGATGGGTATATAAGGGCTTGTAGAAACCCAGAGAGAGCAAAAGCAACTGGGAGAAGCAACTGACAGAAGCAAACAGGAACGAGGATGAGAACGCTGCAAGACAGCTGAGCGAGAATTGACTGTGGTGCTTCTTCTCTGATATTTCAGCCTTCCCCCAATAATTGGCTCTGAGTCTCATTTGTGATACTACAGTTGAGGATATGATAAATAAACAGAAAGGAATAACAAAGACTTTCAAAACTACATTATACAATGGTTTAATAACTTTAAAATTTCTCAATGCTAATAAGAAAGGAAAAACAGCTGTGAAAAGACACTTTGTGTTACAGATAAAAATGCTATGAATACATGTGAATTCTGTCATTTCTTTTCAAAATACTAAACACTTGATGTAAATAGGATATACTTCTTAATATGGAGAAATAATTATTTATTCACCAATGTGACAATTCTAAATGTTGTAAAGAAATCTCCCTTACTGAGGGCCAGAGCAGGGTTCTGTAGTTGTTTTTATTAAAATTAGAAATACCCATCATCAAGAAGCCAAAAGACCTTGGACATTTTTCTAAATTTTATAATTTTCTAATGCAGAAGAAAAGACAATCCAAAAAAACCTACAAATAAGAAAAATTTGGCCTATTGATGCCAATATACTCTACAATGTAAAATTTACTGCCCAGCCTTTTCTAAGCTCAAAAATACTGCCCAGCTTCTAAGAAAAGTTGAAGTCCCTGACAAATTGTAAATTAAAGCTGGCTTTAGAGTTTGAGTATGGATCTCTCCTACTCTAAATCCATGCATGCTTGTTAAAGAATAATGCAAAATCTCTGTATCATTCAGAAGAGCCACTTGATATGGGACAGGAAAAAAAACTAAATTAAGGTTTTATATGAGATTAGTAGCAATAGAATAAAACCTTAATTTAGTTATGGTCTGTTGGATTTATTTTGAACATTTGACAGATTTTTTCTTATGTGTTAATTTTATATCAAAATTTATAAGATTAACATATATTTCAAACTTTTTATCATGATATTAATGATCATATAAAGTACTGACTAGTTCTAGAAAAAGAAGTCTCCATCTAGTTTCAAATACATTGTTTTGGGTTTGAGTATCAGTTTTCTACAGTAAACCATGATGATGCCTTATTGTCACATTTCAAATCTCCAAAAAGACCATGGGACCACACAACAATAATATTTACATAGGTTATGATAATGCCACACTAAGATGACAAACAGCATCTAATGATCAGTTTTGGACTACAAAATGCTCAAAGACAATTTCAAGGTAGTTAGCTGAGATGATCCAGCATCGAAGACTATTTTAACCAGGACTTAAGACGAGCTCTTCATTTTTTTTTCCATTGTGCAGAGTCTAGATGAAAAATTATACTACTGCCTTTCCCAGTAATTGACAATTAACAAAACTGTTATTTTTGTACCCCAGATATGTTATTTCCCCCAGACAACAAAAAGTAAATTTAAGAACACAATACACATTTCCAAGGGTGAGGTGGTTTTTTGCTCTTTCAGTGGCTTATGAATTATTGTCATTTCTAAGACAGTTGATTACTTTTGTATTTTTGGTTGAGAGCCTAGCCTTTAACGGCTGAGCCATCTCAACCAGACAGAGAATCAACAGGGAAATAAGGTGTCTAACAGAGGTTATAATATAAATTGATTTAATAGATATTTACAGAAGCTTCCACCCAAATGAAAAGGAATATACATACGGAATTTTCATAAAAATTGACTAATTAATTGAACATAAAGTAAATATCAATAGATACAAAAAAATGGAAATAATCTCATGTATCATATCAGACCGCCAAGGTCTAAATTTAGAGTTCAACAACATCAAAAATCACAGAAAACCTACCAACTCATGGAAACAAAACATCACTCAACTGAACCACCTCTGAGTCAAGAAAGAAATTAAAAAAGAAACCAAAGTCTTCCTAGAATATAACAAAAATAAATCACAATGTACACAAACTTGTGGGACATAATGAAAGCAGTCTTAAGAGGAAAATTTATAGTATTAGATGCCTATGTAAAACACCTAGAGAAATCCTACACTAGAGAATTAACAGCACAGCTGAAAGCCTTAGAACAATTAGAAGCAAACTCACTTAGAAGTAGATGGCAGGAAAAATAATCAAACTCAGAGCTGTAATCAGTACAATTGAAACAAAAAGAAAAATACAAAGAACAATGAATCAAAGAGTTGGTTCCTTGAGAAAGTCAATAAGATAGATAAACCCTTATCCAAACTAACCAAAAAGCAGAGAGAGAGTATCGAAATCAACAAAATCAGAAATGAAAAAGGAGATATAACAACAGACCTCCAGGAAATCCAAAGAATTATCAGGTCATACTTTAAAAATCTATACTCCACAAAAATGGAAAACCTGGAATAAATGAAAAGCTTTTTGGACAGCTATCATTTATCAAATTTAAATCAAGATCAGATTAAATACCTAAACTGACCTATTAACCTAAAGGAGGTTGAAGCTGTCATTAATAGCATCCCAAGCAAAAAAAGCCAAGGTCCAGATGGTTTCAGTGTTGAGTTCTACCAGACATTCAAAGAAGAACTATTGCCAATAATCCCCAAAATGTTTCACACAGTAGAAACTGATGGAATATTGCCAAACTCTTTTTATGAGGCCACAATTACCCTAATACCCAACTCACTCAAAGACACAACAAAAAAGAGTTACAGACCAATTTCCCTCATGAATATTGATGCTATAATTCTCAACAAAGTTCTGTCAAATCTTATACAACAACATATAAAAAAATATCATCCACCATGATTAAGTAGGCTTCATCCCAGAAATGAAGGGATGGTTCAACCTACAGAAAACCATAAATGTCATTCATCATATAAATAAACTGAAGGAAAAAAAACAAATGGTCATATTCTTAGATGCTGAAAAAGCCCTTGATGAAATCCAACACTCCTTTACTATAAAAGTCCTGGAGAAATCAGGAATACAGGGAAAATATTTAAATATAATAAAAGCAATTTACAAGAAGCTGACAGCCGGGGCTGGAGAGATGGCTCAGCGGTTAAGAGCACTGACTGCTTTTCCAGAGGACCAGGGTTCAATTCCCAGCACCCACATGGCAGCTCACAACTGTCTGTATTTCCAGTTACAGGCAAATAAATAAAAAAGTTTAAAAAAAAAAAAGAAGCTGACAGCCAGCATCTAGCTTAATGGAGAAAAACTCAAAGCAATCCCACTAAAATCAGGAATTAAACAATGATGTCCTCTCTTCCCTTATCTGTTAAATATAGTGCTCCAAGTTTTAGCTAAAGTAATATGAGAACAAAAAGAAATTAAAAGGATAAAATTAGGAAAAGAAGTGAAACTATCTCTATTTACAGATGATATGATTGTATACATAAGTGATCCACAAAATTCTACCAAGGAACTTCTACAGCAGATAAATACTTTCAGCAATATAGTAGGATACAAGATTAAATCAAAGAAATCAGTAGCCCTCCTATATATTAAAGATAAAAGAGCTGAAAAAGAGATAAAGGGAACATCACTGTTTGTAATAGCTGCAAATAGCATTAAATACCTTGGAGTAACTATAACCAAAGAAGTAACAGATCTATTTGATAAAAACTTTAAATCACAGAAAAATGAAATTGAAGAGAATACTAGAAAGAGGAAAAATCTTCCATGTCCTTGAATAGGAAGAATCAATACAGTAAAAATGATAATTGTATCAAAAACAATCTACAAATCAATACACTTCCCATCAAAATCCCAACACAATGTATTACAGGCATTGAAAGAACAATATTCAATTTTATTTGGAATAACATGGAAGCCAGGATTGCCAAACAATTTTGCTCAACAGTAGAACCTCAGGAGGCATCACCATCCCTGACTTCAAGTTATACTATAGAGCTACAGTAATAAAAACAGCCTGGTACTGGCATAACAATAGACTTGTGGATCAATGGACTCAAATTGAAGATTCTGACTTTAGTCCAAAAACATAAGAACACCTGATCTTTGACAAAGAGGCCCAAAATATTCAATGGAAAACAGATAGCATCTTTAACAAATGGTGTTGGCACAGCTGGATGGTTGTGTGTAGAAAAATGCAAATAGATCCAAGCCTATCATCCTGCACAAAACTCAAATCCAAGTGGATCAAAGACCTCAACATAAACCTTGCACACTTAACCTGATAGAAAACAAAGTGGGAAATACCCTCCAACGCATTGGTACAGGTGACTACATCCTAAATATAACACCAGCAGCACAGACAATAAAAACAACAATCAATAGGTGGGACCTCCTGAAACTGAGAATCTTCTCTAAAGCCAAGGATATAGTTCATAAGACAAAACAGCAGCCTACAGAATAGGAAAAGATTTTTACCAACCCTACAAGTGACAGAGGACTGATCTCTAAAAGTATATAGTCAACTCAAGAAACTAGAGCCCAAAACCTTGAATAGCCCAATGATAAATCGGATTCAGAACTAAAAAGAAAATTCTCTGCAGAAGATTTACTGATGGCTGAAAGACACTTGAAAAAATACTCAACATCTTTTGCCATCAGAGAAATGCAAATCAAAACAACTTTGAGATGCCACCTTATTCCTGTCAGAATGGCTAAGATCAAAAACACAGATGATAACCTATGCTGGAAAAGTTGTGGAGCAAGGGGAACACTCATTCATTGTTGGTGGGAGTGTAAGCTTGTTCACCCACATGGAATGCAATAAGATAGTTTCTCAGAAAACTGGCAATCAATCTCCCACAAGATCCAGCAATATTGCTACAAGGTGGGTATATACCCTAAATGTGCACATTCCCACTCCAATGACATTAGCTCAACTATGTTTATAGAGGCATTAATCATAATAACAAGAACCTTGAAACAACCTAGATGCCCCTCAACTGAAGAATGGATTAACAAACTGTGGAACATCTACACATAGGAGTACTATTCAGCAGCAAGAAAAAATGATATCCTAAAAATTGCAGGCAAATGGGTGGATTTGGAGAATATCCTCCTGAGTGATATATCACAAACTCAGAAAGATAAGCAGGTTATGTACTCACTCATTAGTGGACTTTAAAAAAAATGCTAAGCATGTCCAAGCTGCAAACCACAACCACTGTACAGCTTGGGATCTGAAACACCTTGGACCAACACCTTGGAGTCCATTCCCTCCAGAGGAACACCTGACTCAGTCTTGATGTTGGGTTGAGAAAAACAGATCTGTCCAGACTGAATGCTGACCTAAACCCTTGCTGGGGAAGAGATAAAGTGATGGAGAAAAGATTGAGTGACTGGGAGGCTGGGAGGGAAAAGGGAGTCTGTACAAAGGGATACATGGATAAAATATATGACTTTATTCATAAAAAAAAAACAAGTTACCAATTTTAACTAGATTTGTCTCCGTTTTAAATCCTCAAAAACAATTCTATGCACAAAAACGTAGGGTTTTATTTGATGTTTTTTTTTGTTTTGTTTTGTTTTTGTTTTTGGGTTTTTTTTTTTTTTTTTTTTTTTTTTTTTTTTTTTTTTTTTTTTTTTTTTTTTTTTTTTTTTTTTTTTTTTTTTTTTTTTTTTTTTTTTTTTTTTTTTTTTTTTTTTTTTTTTTTTTTTTTTTTTTTTTTTTTTTTTTTTTTTTTTTTTTTTTTTTGTGCCCATGATATTAGCCACAAGAAAGTCACCCTCAGAAGGATGCCTAAGGGAAAGAAGGCCAAGGGGAAGAAGGTGGCTCCAGACCCCGCTGTCGTGAAGAAACAGGAGATCAAAAAGGTGGTGAATCCTTTGTTTGAGAAAAGGCCTAAGAACTTCAGCATTGGGCAGGACATCCAGCCCAAAAAAAGATCTCACATGCTTCATCAAATGGCCTTGCTACATTAGACTGCGGCGGCAAAGAGCCATCCTCTATAAGTGGGTCAAAGTATCTCCTGCCATTAACCAGTTCACCCAAGCCCTGGACCGGCAAACAGCTACTAAGCTGCTTAAGCTTGCCCACAAGTACAGGCCAGAGACAAAGCAGGAGAAGAAGCACAGGTTGCTGGCCCGTGCTGAGAAGAAAGCTGCTAGCAAGGGGGACGTCCCAACTTAAAGACCACCTGTCCTTCGAGCAGGTGTCAATACAGTCACCACTTTGGTGGTGAACAAGAAGGCTCAGCTGGTGGTGATTGCCAATGATGTAGATCCCATCGAGCTGGTGGTTTTCCTGCCTGCCCTGTGTCAAAAGATGGGGGTCCCCTACTAGGGAAATGCCAGGCTGGGGGGGGCTGGTCCACAGGAAGACATGTACCACTGTTGCCTTCACGCAGGTTACCTTGGAAGACAAGGGTGCTCTTGCTAGGCTGGTGGAAGCTATTAGGACCAACTCCAAGGACAGATACCATGAGATCCGACGCCACTGGTGAGGCAATGTCCTGGGTCCTAAGTCTGTGGCTCGAATTGCCAAGCTGGAAAAGGCAAAGGCCAAAGAACTCTCTACTAATCTGGGTTAAATAAAAGTACACTGCTAAGTTTTCTGTACAAAAATATAATTACAAACGGGGGAAAAAAGAAGGAAGGAGTTATTTCTAAACTCTGAGTTCTGGAATATATATTTTTATTTTTTCTCTGAGTCATTTGTCCTCCATTATTACCCTTGTGGCTGTTTTCAGCACCAGGCAGTTGTTTTTCTGCTTGCAAAAAAGTACTAATGCATTGTCAGTCTTTCCTAAAATTTACTGAAATATATTTCACTACAAAGAGAGCCTTCCATTACTGTATTTCTGTCTTCTACTGAGATGATTTACTGATTCGTTCTGAGTCAAATGTAATGTCTTAAGGAAGTGATCTGAAAATAGCTATATCCTCCTTCTGACCATGCAATATAGATGGGCTAAAAATTTATCAAATTATTTTATAATTTTTTGTTTGACATTTTAAATTTAAATAAATAACTTCTTGGAGTTAAAGACATGCTTCAAAGGGATGGGTATTTGCTGTCTTTTAAGAAGAACCTGGTTTCAGTTCTGCACAGTGTAAACAGTCAGGGCCACAATACACATAAAATGAATAAATAGATCTTTAAATACTTTTCTTATCTTTAGATTTTCTTGATTGTCCACAATTGTAAATCCACCCCACATATTAATAATGTACTTGCAAATTATTCAACTAAATTTTCAAATTTATGACTTAGAAATTTTATTTATTGTGAAGAAATAAAGCTCAGGCCTAATCCCTACTTTTTTATAATATTAACTACCTTCTCTACTTTTGTAATAAAATGCAGTGAATTTCTAATCAAATACCTCACAATAATTACAGGTAATTTGTTTGTACACTTAGCTTAATCTTTTTTCTTTCATCTCCTGACAATTTCTTCCAGCTTCAACTAGTTACTCAGTTCATTTTTATTGCATGTTTGTTATAGCTGTGTACTTCTCTGTATGAAGATTAGTATTCATTAAACCACAGTATTTGTTAGAAATTCATTAAACTTAATATGTAATCACTTCCCTAAAAAACAGTAAAACTACAAGGAAAATATCATAGTGAGATCCATTATTTTGTGCAAAGAATACATAATAGCAAAACAGTGTCTAAGATGAGAAAACAGAATGAGCTTTATGTTTTGTATTTAATATCTTGGCTAAAAACAACCCAAATAGAACATAACATTTTACAATTATATCACATGAAAAATTAAAGCCTAAAGCAAAATATTTATTCATAAAGTATAATATATCCAAATAGACTAAATATTACATTAGTATTGAAACATAAGAAAAAATAAAATTAGATTGTTTCCACTAGTGATGATTCAAAATTCCAAACATTACAAAGTATGATTAAGAAAATATTCCATAGTTTCTTTTTAAAGATATGTATTCTTGAAAAGGAACTATGCTTTAATAATAACATGAGCCAGCTCTCTGTCACTGCTAATTATATTCAAACATACTTTTATTGTTTACAACATAAATTATTTACACAAAGTACGTAATGATGAAATATATAATAACATTTGCAGAGTTTTTTAACTAAGAAAATACTAAACTTTTTTGCACTAGTCCCAATAGGAAGGATAAGACAACTATGTCAAAAGTTTACTTTATTCTTTTTATAATATTTAAATTAGTTTTGTAATTCATACGTGATTTTTATGAATATTTAATGTCATATTTTCCCTAATGACAGACACTAGAATTTTGCATCTATTTTTGTGCTTTCTTAGTGATATTTAATATTGTCTATTTTATGTTTGTTATCTAACTGTTCAGTTTATATATATGTCTATATATGTCTCTCTTTTATATATATATCCAAATATACATATATGTGTATTTCTATTTACATGTATATGTACTATCACTTACATAAAATAAGGTCATTCTCCCATCAAACACTCAGATATTTCATATCAAATTTGTGTTTTAATCTTTAGTGAAGTTTATTATTTTCTAGGCTTTTATGTGCATCTGTACATGCATATTTTTCTATATAGAATGCTCATTACATATTGCTGTTATTATTTATATGTCAAATTAAGTCATGTATATACACATGTACATATTTTATTTTTTATCCTCTTCCTTTTTTAGACAAATCTATTAATTTCTCATTTCTTAGAAGTTCACTTACTTGTCTAAAGATGGTTAGTTAATTTGCATATAATTAAGTGGGATTTTTAATTGTCATTTTGGTTCCCAATTCAGATATTTGAATGAATATTTGTATTATAAGAAAATATTGAATAGTTATCATCCTTTATGTTATTGAAAGATATTGGTTAGGTTTATACTTCAGGCATCTAAATTATAAAATATGATGTCTGGGTCATCTGCTAGATTTAGAAGTGTCATATATATGCATATACTTATTGAAAACATTTTTTATTTTTTAAAATTTTTCAAGGTCTCATCATTAATGAACAGTTTGTTATAGGAAAGAGCTGATTATTTGGTGCTGAATGATTACTACTATCCTTAAAAATGAGATACAAGTTCATGATAGTATTCTAACTAACAAAGAGAAAGTACTTATTTAAGTAAACCTATTATGGAAATAGAGTTATTTCTAAGGGACTGACCCTTCGGACCCCACTCCAACTATAGGAACACCTGACTCACTCTTGAGAGAGGGTGGACAAAACTGGATTTGGTCAGGAGTGGAGATCGATCCAAGCATTATTGGGTCAGTGGGACCATAGGACTGTCTGCTCCCTGCCCAGGGAGGGGATGGGGAGTTGCAGAGAAGAAAAAATGACCTGATGTGGGGAGAGGGGGAAGGGACCTTGAATAAGGATATACAGGGATGGAAAAAAAATTCAGAGGGAAAGCTGAACACAAAGTAAATATATGTATAGCAATATTATTTGCATTATCACCCTTGATAAGTCATGCTTATGATTTTTATCTTCTTTATAGTTATTGTTAACTTCTCAGCATTTTAAATTCATTTTACTGTTTTTCTTGATAAATGCAAAATAAATAAAAAAAAAAGAGCAATCAGAAAGTCATTGGTTAGTCCCATACCATTCATGTCATTGCACTATTGTCCTGTCTTGCCAGGTCAGTCACATTAAAAAAAAAAAAAAAAAAAAAAAAAAAAAAAAAAAAAAAAAAAAAAAAAAAAAAAAAAAAAAAAAAAAAAAAAAAAAAAAAAAAAAAAAAAAAAAAAAAAAAAGAAAAAGAAATAGAGTTAAAATTATTTTGAATTACAATTTTTAGTGAGATTTTGTTGTCACATTGTAAATAATTGCCCTGCCTACTGGTTTAATAAAAATGCTGATGGGCTGTAATCAGACAGGAAGTATGGAAGGGGCTTCTAGACTAAGAAAACTCTGGGAAGAGGAGAAATAGAGCTAAGATTTCAGAAGATGAAGAAAGAATATGTTGAAATGCTGCTGAGTAAAGGTACGGAGCAGTATGGCTGAAAAAATAAGAATCATGGGTTGTGCCATCACAATCATCACATAACTTACATCCAACAATGAATAGAGGTAGAGGGAGGGATACATGGCTGAGCACTAGGCTGAGTTCCTGGTCCAGCTGATAACAGGGGAGGAGATTCTATATGAGTAAAGGGATAGGGACTATGAGTAAAATCCTCACAGTGATGGCTGGCTGAAGCTCTGGAGATCTCACTGATTCAAGAACAGTCAATTGGGAACCATCTGGAAAACAAACTAGGCTCTCCTAGGATGGGCAGCTGTCCACTGGCATGAGCAATATTAATATTAATTTCTCATCCTTTTAGACTCCAGGAAGTTTACCTTGCACCAATTTCTATCTAATCTGAAAAGCCTCCCTTTCTAGACATCTCTTTAAGTATTCTCGCCCCTTTTCACCCCCAACATGTTCTCATATTCTTATATGAATAAGAAATAGGATGTGAATAAAATTAAAATTTAAGAATTTATTTGGTGCATTTTCTAAGTTTGACAACCAAATTAATAACCATACTTATAGGAAGACTATTAATCTTATCATAAAATGACATTTTTAGACAAATGCAAAGGGTCTGCAGGTGTTATGTTTTCTTTTTTTGCTTATCATTCTCCTTTATTAGTCAAAAATGATAAGTATCTCATGGTCTCATATATAATACATTAACAAATACATAGTTGCTATTGACATGAGAATACACATACATTAGTGTGTTATTTATGTTTGCAGGCGTGAATTTGCACCAAATGTAGTAGTACATGCTGACCTTGAACTTGTAATATTTTTGCCTTGGCCACTTCAACATAGCCTACCAACATGCACTACTACATTTGGCCCTAAACACACACACACACAAACACACACACACACACACACACACACACACACACACACACACACACATGAATATGTTTGCTCTGGATATTATTAATATAATGAACTGCTTAATCTTACCTTAAACATTTTGAATGTAAATATGTAAATGCTTTGTGTGAGCATAAATATTATTATTACTAAAGTAAGTAGTATTGACCAACTATCTTTCTGGGTCTCCAAAAACTTCCTCAAATACATGGGATAAAAGTTGAGCCTTATAATTATTTGATTTATATATGCTTCTGTTATTTTTTTTTCATTTTCATTATAGGATTTAAATAACTAATCATAACTTTCTCAACTTTTCCTTGATACAAATATTAAATATTTTGGGAAGTTTTCCCTCTATTTTTTATGTATAACCATTGTACGTAATATTTTAATAATAGAACTATCAAAGGTTCTTTATCTGAAGGAAGAAGGAAGTCTTGTCCTGCTTTTTATTCTTTTTAATTAAATTTATTTGTTTAACATATATCACATCTACAGTTTTTCTTATTTCTGCTAAACTCATATTCTCATTTTTCTTCTAATTCTTTCCCAATCTACTTCTCTTCCATTTCTGTTCAAAAAATTGCATGCCTCCCATGAATATAAACAAAATATGGCTAGTAGTAGGACTAAGCATATCCCTTTGTATTAAGACTGGACAAGCCAACCCAGTATGAAGATTAGGTTCCCAAATGGCAACCAATGTATTAGAGACTACCCCTGCTCTCAATGTTAGCAGTCTCCCAAGTAAACCAATCTACACTACTGTCACATATATGTAGAGGCCCTAGATTAGTCTCATACAGGCTTTCTGGTAGTTGGTTTGAACGTTTTGAGCTCCTGTGTACATAGGTTAGTTGATTATGTTAAAGTTTCTTGTAGCATTCTCTTTAAGAGAACTCCTAAACTAAGGCTAATGTTTTGTTGTGAATCTCTGCATCTGTTTGTATCAATTGCATGATGATTCGTCTCTGATGGCAATTGGGGTGGATATCCATCTATGAGCATAGTAGAATATAATTAGGTATCATTACACTGAAATTTTTATTCTGTTGGAGAAAGTTTCCTGGGCCCTTTTGGGCCCGAAGGTTTTGTAACCTGGGCTGCGTGGCTTTTGTCCCCCAAAGAAATGAATCAGACACTTATATACTTTATACTCTTTGGCCCATATCTTAAGCACATTTTTAGCTAGCTCTTTCATCTTAATTCAACTAATTTCCATTAGTCTGTCTGCCACATGGTCTGCGGCCTGTGGCTCACCTGTTCCTCTTACATTTTCCTCCTTTGGGGTTCAGATGGCGACTGACTAACTCCACCCTTCTCCTACCTGCCTGTCCTCTGATTCTCCAACCACTTCTATGGTGCTCTACATAGGCCAAACCAGTCCTTTATTTACATCATACAGAGAGTATTACCACCACATCTCCTCTTTTCTGTCTAATGAAAAAGGAAGGTTACAATTTCCATATAGCAAAGTTACAACAGAACAACTTTCTTCTTTTTTTTTCTTTATTTATTTTGTATTTATCAAAAAAACAGTAAAATGAATTTAAAATGCTTAAAAAGTTAACAATAACTATAAAGAAGATAAAAATCATAAGCATGACTTATCAAGGGTGATAATGCAAATAAGATTGATATACATATATTTACTTTGAGTTCAGCTTTACCTCTGAATTTTTTTTTCCATCCCTGTATATCCTTATTCAAGGTCCCTCCCCCCTCCCACCACATCAGGTCATTTTACTTCTCTGCAACTCCCCATCCCCTCCCTGGGCAGGGAGCAGACAGTCCTATGGTCCCACTGACCCAACAATGCTTGGATCAGTCTCCACTCCTGGCCAAATCCAGTTTTGTCCACCCTCTCTCAAGAGTGACTCAGGTGTTCCTATAGTTGGAGTGGGGTCCGAAGGGTCAGTCCAGGGTGTTTCTGATTCCAAGATGTTCAGTGGTTGTGGTTTGCCTCTTGGGCATGCTTGGCTTTTTTTCTTGTTCATTTGTTTAGAGACCACTAATGAGTGAGTACATCCCCTGCTTATTTTTCTGAGTTTGTGATACCTCGCTCAGGAGGATATTCTCCAAATCTATCCATTTGCCTGAAAATTTTAGGATATCATTTTTTCTTACTGCTGAGTAGTACTCCATTGTGTAGATGTACCACAGTTTGTCAATCCATTCTTCAGTTGAGGGACATCTAGGTTGTTTCCAGGTTCTTGCTATTACAAATAATGTTGCTATGAACATAGTTGAGCTAATACCTTTGGAGTGTGAATGTGCCTCTTTAGGGTATACACCCAGAAGTGGTATTGCTGGGTCCTTGGGGAGACTGATTCTCAATTTTCTGAGAAACCTCCATATTGCATTCCAAAGTGGCTGAACAAGCTTACACTCCCACCAACAGTAGAGGAGTATCCCCTTGTTCTACATCCTCTCCAACATAGGCTGTCATCTGTGCCTTTTATCTTAGCCAATCTAACAGGTGTTAGGTGGTATCTCAAAGTTGTTTTGATTTGTATTTCTCTGATGGCTAAAGATGAAGAGCACTTTTTCAGGTGCCTTTCAGCCATTCGTAGTTCCTCTGCTGAGAATTCCCTTTTTAGATCTGTACCCCATTTTTTGATAGGGTTATTCAAGGTTTTGAGCTCTAAATTCTTGAGCTCTTTATATACCTTAGAGATCAGTCCTCTATCACTTGTAGGGTTGGTGAAGATCTTTTCCCATTCTGTAGGCTGTCATTTTTGTCTTATTGACAGTGTCCTTGGCTTTGCAGAAGCTTCCTAGCTTCAGAAGATCCTACTTACTGATTGTTGGTCTTAGTGTCTGTGCCACTGGTTTTATATTTAGGAAGTGGTCATCTGTGCCAATTTGTAGAAGTGTATTTCCCAAACATTACCCTTCATAATAGCTGCAAATAGTATTAAATACCTTGGAGTAACTATAACCAAAGAAGTAACAGACCTATTCGACAAAAATTTTAAATCACTGAAGAAAGAAATTGAAGAGGATATCAGAAAATAGAAAGCTCTCCCATGTTCCTGGATAGGTAGGATCAACATAGTAAAAATGGCAATTCTACAAAAGGCAATCTACAGATTCAATGCACTGCCCATCAAAATCCCAACACAATAATTTTTGGAGCTTGAAAGAACAATACTCAATTTCATTTGGAATAACAGGAAAGCCAGGATTGCCAAAACAATCTTACTCACCAAAAGAACCTCAAGAGGTATCACCATCCCTGATTTCAAGCTATACTATAGAGCTACAGTAATAAAAACAGCCTGGTACTGGTATAAAAACAGACTTGTGGACCAATGGAATAGAATTGAGGATCCAGACATTAACCCAAAAACTTATGAATACCTGATCTTTGACAAAGAGGCCCAAAATATCCAATGGAAAAAAAGATAGTATCTTTAACAAATTGTTTTCGCATAGCTGGATGGAAGTGTGCAGAAAAATGCAAATAGATCTGAGCCTGTCACCCTGAACAAAACTCAAATCCAAGTGGATCAAAGACCTCAACTTAAACCCAACCACTTTGAACTTGATCAAACAACTTTCAAGCAGGAATTATAGTCACAATATCCAGTCTATTTGTATTCACAAAATTAAAGAGAAGATTCCATTATCTACCTTATCATTGTGAGTTTAAAATTTCATATCTAATATACCTTTTAAACTAAAAAGAACTATGCCTATAATTATTAAACCTTCAACCACATCAAAGACCACAGAAGGATATAATATCATCCAAATAGACAGGAAGTGCAAGCAACTTCCAAAGTCTAGAAAATGACAGAGATGACACCTATCTGCCTGAACAGTCACCTGAAGTTTCTTTGTAATGCTGGGGCATCCATCTTCAGCCTATTGTCTACATCTCTGGCATACCTTTCAGTGATGCAGGAAATCTGACACAGTCCATCAGTTGCTTCTCCTTGTGTCCAGAAAGATGCTGGAAATTTTTTCTGTAAAGCAGGAACCTGAAGGACCATCTCAGCTTGTTCTGCCGAAGTTCAGAGGTCACCTTCCTATGGATCCTGCGTGTCTAGTTTATACAGCATACTATCAAGCAGTCAACACCAGAACAGTTTCTTGTTGAGTAGCTAACTGTTGCCACAAAGTAAATTCCACATGAAGTTTCTTCAGTGCCCATGATTTTCCTGAAATACATTGGTGCTGCCAGGAGCAGACCTGTCTCACTGCCCAGAAAAGTCAAAGTTCTTAAAATAATTTAAATGCCATATTCTGTATGTCTTTGAAGTGTTTGAAGACTACCTATCTAATTGAAATATATCTTTGCATACCTACAAAAACCTAACTAACATGACTATAAGTTTAGTTATCATAGATGACTATTAAGCTGCATTTCTCAATTACACATTACAATTTTAAATGAGATACATCATCATTATACCTTAATCAAGAGTAGAAAAATACATACGGCATAACAAAATTGATCTTAATTTTATGTCAATAAATCAAAATCCACTTATCTTTTCTAATCATTCCTATATCATATCCTCTTCCCCCCGTTTTTTTTAAAGATTGACTATGACCATTAACCATTTATAATGAAAGCAAACATTAATAAGTAATATTTTGGGGAAAATTGGATGTAGCTTTCTTTCTTTTGCTTCTTCCTGCTGTCAAAGGATGATGATGATCTCATGGGGTTTTGAAAATGGATCATCTCAACTGGCCATCTTGGAAGCTGATCTTCCCATCAGAGAATTTCAGGTGGCCTTGGCAAATGGAACCACATTTGCCTAGAACCAATCCACAGGTTTTTATCTTGTGTGGAGACAAAAGCAGAAACTCTTTTCCCAAGCAACATATTCTTATAAACAGATTTCAAAGTCAAGATATCTTTAAAATATATGCATTTGTTTAACTTAGCAGCCTTAGCAATCAATTGGCTTTCTGCAATAAGCTCATTAAAAGTTAAAACATTAAAAGAAAACACAATAACCATAATCCAGACTCTGTTTATCTGCCATCTTTCGTGGCTTTTTTATCTTTATTTTCTATTTCTCATTCTTAAAGGGCTTTCTCTACCCCTTTTTTTTTCTCTCTCTCTCTGAAGCCTTTGCGTATTTTACATACATTGTACCCCGTTTAGAGGTTTTGTGAGTCAAAATCTGTTTTATTGAGAATCCTTAATAATTTTCTAACACAAAGAGCTTTTAAAATGTTGGTATCACTTTAAATGCTGACTCCACTCCTTTTGGCAGCGTTTCAATATGGCAGAGGAGCCCACTGCATCTATGCTGCTGCCAGCAAACAGAGTGGACTCGGGAAATGCTGCTACCAGAAAAACCGTTTTTAACTCTGTTTCCTTTCTGTTCAGTATAAGCAGAAACTTTAAATCAATCACACTTATACCAAGCCTTCAATGAAACATATGAGTTTAAGCTATGTGCTGCAGATGTGCCATTTTTAAATTCAAGCCTGAACACCATGCTGTCTCTGCACCAAAAATCAATTCAAATTGCAATTCAGAAAACCGCTTTTGGCTCTGTTTCAGTGATCTAGAACCCGTTTTAAGCTTTTTAAACTTTCTCAAGCTTTATGGGGGTGTTCTACCCACGTTGGGAAGCCATCTGTTGTAGTAAGTTTTCCGTGCCTGTTTGGGCCCGAAGGTTTGGAACCTGTTCTGTGCAGCTTTTGTTCCCTAAAGAAATGAATCAGACACTTATATTACTTCATACTGTTTAGCTCACATCTTAAGCACATTATTAGCTAGCACTTTCATTTTAATTCAACTCATTTCCATTAATCTGTCTGCCCCATGGCCCACGGCCTGCGGCTCACCTATTTCTCTTACATGTTCTTCCTTTGGGGTTCAGATGGCCACTGACTAACTCCACCCTTTTCCTACCTGCCTGTCCTCTGATTCTCCACCCACTTCTCCTGTTCTTTACATAGGCCAAACCAGTCCTTTATTTACATCACACAGAGAGCATTTCTACCACATTATTCCCCAATTGTGTTTTCTTCTTTCATATGTCTCTGAGTGATCCAGCTTTTGGGTTCTGTCACCTCAAAGCAGTATCACTAGTGAGGTCAGTTTCCTCATACTTGCCTTAGCATGAACCAGTCATTGTTTAACCAGTCTCTCAATCTCTAAATCACCCTTACCTCAGCACATTTGAAAGGCAGGACACACAGTGCAAAGTGATGGGATTGTGTTGTTTTTTCTATATCTCTACTGGAAATCTTACCTTTTCACAGGTGAAGGCCAATTCAGTTTATCTAGCTATTATGGTAGATTTTTAAAAATTATTATTATTATTATTGAAAAAGTCATATTTTTTATCCATGTATCCCTTTGTTCAGGCTCCCTTCCCCCTCCTGCCCCTCCAAGTCACTCACTTTTCTCTCCATCAATTTATCTCCTCCCCAGCAAGGGGAGGAGGTCCCAAGGTCCCAAGGTGGCTTAGTTCAACATCCACTACAGGCAGATCTACTTTCCTCCCACCCACATCAAGACTGGGTCAGGTGTTCCTCTGGAGGGAATGGGTTCCAAGGTGCAGGTCCAAGGTCCAAGTTGTTTTAGATCCCAAGATATTCAGTGGTTGTGGTTTGCAGCTTGGACAAGCTTAACTTTTTTTTCTAAGTCCACTAATGAGTAAGTACAACCCCTGTTTAGGTTTCTGATTTTGTGATACCTTGCTCAGGAGGATATTCTCCAAATCTATCCATTTGCTTGCAAATCTTAGTATATCATTTTTTCTTGCTGCTGAGTAGTACTCTATTGTGTAGATGTACTACAGTTTGTTAATCTATTCTTAATTTGAGACACATCTAGATTGTTTCTAGGTTCTTCCTATTATGAATAATACTGCTATGAACATAGTAGAGCTAATGCTTTTGGAGTGCAAATGTGCATCTTTAGGGTATGTGCATAGTAGTGGTATTACTGGATCTTTGGGGAGATTGATTCCCAGTTTTGTGAGAAATCACCATACTGCATTCCAGAATGGCTGAACCAGCTTTTACTTCCACCAACAATGGAGGAATGTTCCCATTGCTCTGCATCCTCTCAAGCATAGGCTATCATCTATATTTTTAACCTTAGCCATTCTAACAGTAAGTTGGTATCTCAAATTTGTTTTGATTTGAATATCTCTGATAGCTAAAGATGTTGAGCACTTTTTTTATGTGCCTTTCAGCCATTTGTAGTTCATCTCCTAGGAATTCCCTTTTTATTTCTGAATTTCATTTTTTGGTTGGGTTATTAATTTTTTGGGCTCTAGTTTTATTAAGTTCTCCATATATTTTAGAAACCAATCCTCTGTCACTTGTAAGGTTGGTGAAAATCTTTTCCCATTCTGTAGGCTATTGTTTTATTTTATTGACTGTGTCCTTGGCCTTACAGAAGCTTCTCAATTTAAGGAGGTTCCACTTACTGAATGTTGTTCTTAATGTCTGTGCTAATGGTGTTATATTTAGGAAGTGGTCACATGTGCCAAGGCATTGGAGGGTATTTCAGACTTGTTTTTCTATCAAGTTCAGTGTGGCTGGGTTTATGTTGAGGTCTTTTATCCACTTGGATTTGAATATGTGCAGGGTGATAGGTTTGAATCTATTTGCACTTTAATAAACACTACCACCCAGTTATGCCAACACCATTTGTTGAAGATATTTTCTTTTTTCCATTAAATATTTTTGATCTCTTTGTCAAAAATCAGGTGTTCATAGGTGTGTGGGTGAATATCAGAGTCTTCAGTTCAATTCAATTGAAACACAAGTCTGTTTTTATGCCAGTACCAAGCTATTTTTATTACTGTACCTCTATAGTATACTTTGAAGTCAGGGATGATGAAACCTCCTGAGGTTCTACTGTTGAGCAAAATTGTTTTGGCAATCCTGGCTTTCCTGTTATTCCAAATGAAATTGAATATTGTTCTTTAAAAGTCTATAAAAATTGTGTTGGGATTTTGATGAGAATTGCATTGAATCTGTAGGTTGCTTTTGGTAGAATTGTCATTTTTACTATGTTAATCCTACCTATCTAGGAACATGGGAGACCACTCCATTTTCTGATATCTTTTTTAATTTCTTTCTTCAGTGATTTAAAGGTTTTTTTCCAAATAGATCTGTTATTTTTTTGGTTACAGTTACTCCAGGCTATTTAATGCTATTTGAAGCTATTATAAAATGTGATGTTTTTGTTATTTCTTTTTTAGTCCTTTTGTCTCTAATGTGTAAGAGGGTTACTGATTTCTTTGAGTTAATCTTGTATCCTGGTACATTGCTGAAGGTGTTTATCAGTAATAGATGTTCTCTGGTAGCATTTTGTGCGTTACTTATGTATATAACCGTATTATTTGCAAATAGAGATAATTTCACTTCTTCTTTTCCAGTTTGTATACCCTTAATCATCTTTCATTCTCTTATTGCTTTAGCTCAAACTATTTTTAAGGGAGTTTTTATATTCTCTTTTAAGGCTTCTATTAGTTTTATAAAGCTATTTTTAGGGTTGTTCCCTTCTGTTCCATTGTCATTGTTATGTTCACATCCTGAAGTTATAGAACCACTTGCTTCTTCTGATGGTGTCTTGTTTACCTTTGTATTGTTGCATGAATTCTTGCACTGATATTTGCCCATTGTTTCCTTAATGCACTCATGGTTATTTCTTGGTTGACTCTTAGTGGGTTTGTTGGTGAGAAGGCACTTAATTAGCTATGTGTTCAGAGGGCAGTTGCTCTTGTGAGGTCACTGTACTATGATGCAGTCATTACTTCTTGACCTCTCAACTCTCAGCTCTATACTCAGGGACTTGACTGCTCTCTTGCTGCTATAATGCGAGCCATGTTCTGGGCAGACTATGTTTCATGCAGGAGCTTACTGCCAGTCTCTTTTTTATTTTTATTTTTTATTCTTAATAACAAATTTATTCTAATTTGTAGTACTCAACTTCTCCTGGGTGTGTGGCTACCCACTAGATTGTGGTTGACCTATGAGAACCCTTAAAGAAAATTTTATCTTTCTCCTATAAAACCCATCCACTACTCATTTTGATAGTGGTTGGGATTTGTGGGTCATTTCCAGCTCTTTGCTAGAATGTTGAAGTATTGACTATTTTTAACTGTGAAAAATTTTTTCTAGCAAACCCAACATGTTGCAGATCAAGAAACAACCTTCCTGACAGCTTTTATAATTAAGAATACTTAGCTTAGAACTCATTAATTATCTATCATTTACACCTTATCTGTCTCTTTTTCACATCTGAAAAGTTTCTTGAAAAAATTATTTGTGAAAAGCAAAGTTTTCAGAGCCTGTGCCATGTCTATGTCTTATTTGATATGTAGTAATTGTTAATACTCCATCTCTTGTTATAGTAACAATTTTCTGGCCCAGCCTTGCCCATAAATATAGACCAACAGTCCCAAATAGTCAAACAAAGTCTTATATTAATTACATGCTCAGGCATATTATTTGCTAACTTTTAATCTCTTACCCATAATTAGCCATGGTGGCTTAGTATCTTTTCTCAGGGCAGCATTTTTCATCTTTGCTCTTCATCTGCCTGGCATCTCTGTTCTGTTTTTTTGTCTTCCCAGAGTTTTCTTAGTCTGGTAGCCCCACCCATACTTTCTTTCTGTTTTCTGAGTAATCAACATTTTATTGAACCAGTAGGAAGTATAAATATTACAATGTACAAGAGCATAATCCCATATCATCTTGCAATTGCAAAATATAATCAAATTAGTCATTTAAAAAATGTGAAATTTATTGTTAGTGAATTGATGAACCAGTCTATAACATATTGATCCAATAAGCTTCATTTGCCTTATTTTTATGCCAAGGTACTATGCCTTCAATCAATTGGCTTCTGGGGTCATGCAATGAGATCTTGAAAACTGTGTTCTGTTCACTGAATTTTAGATGGCAGGAAGATATCTGTAAGCAAGTATTCACCGAGGTAGAAGGAAAGGCATCTAAGATGAGAGCAAAATCTTCTACTCTGGGGTTTGGGGTCAAATCACCTTTAACTGGAGTTTTTATATTCAGGTTTGATATGAAGCTGCCCTGGAAAGTCACTTTTGAAAGAGTCACAGAGATTTGCTTTAAGACAATGTGATTCAGAGCAATTTCCCTGAGGTCTTCCAGAATCAATTATATTCTTCTTCTGCTTTAAACAAAACCTGAGAATAAGAAGCACATCAGCAAAGCACCTTAATTAGTTTAAAAATTTGATGTAAAGTGTCCTAATCAGTACATATACAGGATCTGACACTGAAGAGCCTTTCTTCTTAGACTTTTTTTTTAAAAAAAGATAATCCTGATCCCTAGGCTAAATATTGATTAAGAGGTATTGTAACTTTAAATTGGTTGCTGAAATAAAAAAGAATGTGCTATTCAGGAGGCTCAAGGCTTGCAAATTGACTTCATGAGATTACAAAAATGGAGTGAGGTCCAGATGATTTTAACAGGACACTGTTGAAAACTACCATTATGTCATGCCGACTATTCACTATTGAATGTTCTTTATCTACTGATTCTTCATTCACTAAATTTTACCCATATTATTTTATATCTATCATTTATTCCTCATATGAAATGCTACATTCTTTACTTACATTAACATAAAATAAAAGTTATTTTTCTTGCTTCTCTTCTTGTCTGCTTTCCTGGAAATTTAATATTTTTATAATAGCAAAATTTTTTTTAAGCTCAGTGATTCATTTGATTATGTTATTTTAGAGACTGTTTTATCTTGGTGGATAAGAGTATGCTGGATTCCAGCTTAATAAATTGAACTAGAGTTCCTAAACAAACAAACAAACAAAATCTCAGAACATCTTTAAAGCCTTAGTCTTTTCCTTCAGAAAACAAAACAAAACAAAACAAAGAGGACAAATAGTCAAGTAATAAACTTTTGTCAATTATGTAGTGTAACATATGCAAAGAATATAGTTAAGACTTGGGGGAATGTAACTTGATGGAAACTATATAAAGATGTCATCAAAACAATTATCTTAATTTAGCTCAATTTTTCATTAATAGATCTTTTTTTCAGAATAAAAATGAATAATTGAAAATATGCATATATACTATATTTAAGTAACAAAGTATAAAAGATAGAAATCTCCCTGTGAACCTTGTGGTAAAATAATCACCACACATAAAACTACCATTTATTTGTGACTGACAGATTGTAAAAGGCCATTTCTAATTTTATGCAGGACACACACAGTTTCTTTCTACTTAGTGGTTTCACACTGTGATGTTTCATTACATTGTATGATGTGAAAATAGAAAAACATCTTTCTGACTGGCTGATGAAAATTTTACATGACATTTATATACCTATTTCTCCCCCTTACAATGCTTTACCAAGCTGAAATAATAAGATAAATAAATGTGCTGTGTATTTAAAAATGACAATTTAAAGTCATTATTAATGCTTCTCAGGCATATGCCTTAATTTGGAAAATTTCATAGTTGTGTGCATGGATGCCTAAGTAACATAGTTTAAAGTCCAGAATATGTCTGAGTAATCTTGAGAATGTGAGTTTATGTCCTCAGCACTCACAAGAAAAGTCCTGATGAAAGCACACAACTGTGGGCCTGGCTGTGAGGAGCTCTCAGCATCCCTATAGACTGCTGGCTAGCAAGAGTAACCAGACAAGTCAGCTCCAGGTTTCTCCACTGTTGAAAGACACTGTGAAGTGTAAAGACCTGAACATAACAATGAAGAGGAAACAGAAGGAAATGACCTTAAAAACAGCTTTATGAAACTAATTAAAGCCTTAAAAAAGGATATAAAAAAATTCCCTTAAAGAAATAGAAGAAAATTAGAAACAATGAATAAATACCTGAAAGAAAATAAAGAAAACTAAGGAAGAGAAAATAAACAGGTGAAAGAAATTTACCAAGGAGTAACAACTGAAATAGAAGCAATAAAAAGGCACAAACTGAGACAAAGCTAGAAATAGAAAATCTGAAAAAAAAAAAACCTAATAACTCAGATTCAAGCATAACCAACCAAATCAAAGAGATGGAAGAGAGAATCTCTGGAGTGGAAGACTCAGTTAAAGAAAATACTAAAACCAAAAACGTCCTAACACAAAATGTCCAGGAAACTTGGGACATCATGAAAAGACCAAACTTGAGAATAATTGGAATCAAAGAAAGAGACGAATACTAGCTCAAAGGCACAGAAAATATATTCAACCAAACCATAGAAGAAACTCCCCCAACCTAAAGAAGAAAATGCCTATAAAGATATAGAAGCCTACAGAACATAAATAAACTAGACCTACATAAATTGTCTGCTCATCATATAATAATAAGGCCACTAAACCTACAGGACAAAGAAAAAGTACTGAGAGCTGCAAAGGAAAAAGGCCAAATGACCTATAAAGGCAGACCCATCAGAATAACACCTGCCTATTCACAGGAAACAAGGAAAGCAAGAAGACCCTGGTCAGACACTAACAGTGAAGAGATGCCAATCTGCACTACTGTACCCAGCAAAACTATCAATCAACATAGATAGAGTAAGCAAGATATTTCACTACATATCCAGATTAAAACAATACCTAACCCCAAATCTGGCTCTACAAAAAGCCCTAGAGGAAACCAGAAACACCCATGTATCCACAAACAATTGATAACCATACAGAAGAAACCCCCTCAAAAAAGGAAATACAAGTTACTACCAAAAAATGACAGGAAATATCTATCATTTGTCATTAATATTTCTTAATATCAATGGATTCCATTCAACTATGAAAAGACACATCTGAGTACAGTGGATACAAATACACAACCATCCTTCTACTGCATACAAGAAACACATCTCAACTTTAAAGACAGACAGAGGCTCAGAGTAAAGGGTTAAGAAAAGATTTTCCAATGAAGTGGGCCTAAGAAACAAGCTGGTATAGTCATTCTAATATCTAGCAAAATAGACTTTAAACTAAAATAAATAAAGAGACCAGGAAGGTCACTACTTATTCATCTGAGAAAAAAATTAACCAAGACTAAATTTCAATCTTGAATATCTATGCCCCTAAGACAAGGGCATGCATCTACATATGTAAAAGTAACACTACTAAAGCATATATCTCTTATCAAAACTGATGCACTAAAAGTGGCAGGCTTCAAAATCCCACTTTCACCTTTGGATAAGTCAACCAGACAGAAACTCAACAGAGAAATAAGGAATCTAACAGAAGTTATGACCCAAATGGACTTAGTAGATATATATCAAATCTCCCACCCCCAAAAAAGGAATATACATATATCTCAGCACCACATAAAAATTTCTCTAAAATTAACCACATACTAGGTAATAAAACAAATATCAAAAGGAACAAATAATGGACATAACTCCTTGTACCATATTAGATCGCCATGGTCTAAAGTTCAACAACATCAAAAATCACAGAAAGCCTACAAACTCATGAAAGCTAAACATCACTCAACTGAACTAATGGGGATCAAAGAAAAAATTAAGAAAGAAACCAAAGACCTCCGAGAATTTAGCGAAAATGAATCCACATTATACCAAAAGTTATAGGACACAATGAAAGCAGTCTCAGGAGGAAAATTCATAGCACTAGATGCCTACATGGAAAGATTAGAGAAAACTCCCCCCCCCCCCAAAATGAAAAACCTGGAAGAAATGGAAAGTTTTCTGGATAGGTACCATTTGCCAAAACTAAATCAAGATCAGATTAAAGACCTAAGCAAACCTACAACACTGAAGGAAATCAAAGCTGTCATTAAAAGTTCACCGCCCCAAAAAACTATAGCCCAAGCCCAATGCTTTCAGTGCAGAATTCTACTATACATCCAAAGAAGAGTTAATGCCAATACTTTTCAAACTGTTCCATACTGTAGGAACTGAAGAAATATTGCCAAACTCTTTTTATGAGGCTACAATAACATTGATATCCAAGCCACTCAGAGACACAACAAAGAAAGAGAATTACAGACCAATTTTCCTCATGAACATTGATGCAATAATTCTCAACAACATTCTGGCAAACCAAATTCAACACTTTATAAAAAGTCATTCACTTTGACCAAGAAGCTTTCATCCCAGAAATGCAGGAATTATTCAACATATGGAAAACTGTAAATGTCATCTATCATATAAACAATTTGAGAGAAAAAATACACATGATCATATCTTTGGATGCTGAAAAACCCTATGACAAAATCCAACACTCTTTTATGAGAGATTAGGAATACAGGGAAAATATCTAAATATAATAATGGCTATGAACAAAAAGCCTATGGCCAACATCAAACTAAATGGAGAAAAACTCAAAACAATCTCACTAAAATCAGGAACTAGATAAGAGTGTCCCCTTTCCCCTTATCTATTCAACATAGTTCTCAAAGTTTTAGCTAAAGCAATGAGAGAATGAAAATAGATTAAGGGGATAGAAATTGGAAAAGAAGAAGTGAAACTATGTCTATTTTACTTTGCATCTGTTCTTTGATTTTTGAAAAATTGAATCTTTTAAATATTTCTATCACTTTTAATAGCATAAAAATGATTTTCATTATTATATTTTGTCAGTGTACAGAGTTATGATTTACATACATTTATCCATAGATTACCTGTTCCTCCTCACTGGTTGCCTTTCTTTCCTCAGTGATTTGCCATCCAACCACTGTTCTAGAGCTAATGAATTGATCATAATTTGAATCAACATACTGTCAGTTTTACAATTCTTAAACATGCATGTAAATAAACATATATTATAAATATGAATGTTATTGTTGTCATTACTGTTCATAGTTGCTGTTTCGTTGAGTACTCACTGGAAACGGTAAATGTAAATCTCTGAGTATTGGATGACTATATAGGCGTGTTCCTCATTCTACTGGAAAACCTAATTCTTTACCCTTTCCTAATACCCCTGATTCATACCACTAATGGGAAAACTTCATTCACGTTTCTGATTGTTAATGGGCATCCCAGATATGTACACTATTCTGCCACCTTTCTTGGGCAAATCAAGACAGATATAAAGCATTGGCAAGCATGCTAAGGGACATGAATCCAAGAATATGTTCCCTCTCCTTCCCTTTTTTCTGACTAAAATTTAATGCAAATGAACTCTAAGCACTCACCTGTGCATGTGTGAGGGTTCAGATGATAGGAAAAATAAATATTTTCTTAATGTTAATGTCTTTATTCTAATTTTTTTTGCTGCTCAGATGGAGACATTTAAAAAAATATCTCTCTTATAATATGTAGAGACAAGATCCTCCCATTTCTCCTCTACTCCCATCCCTCCTTCATCCACTTTGCTCCAGATTTGTTGTTCCTCTTTTCTGCTTCAGAAAAGAGAAGGCTTCCCATAGATATTTACTGAAGATGGCATAACAAGATACAATAAGACTAGCCACAAACTCTCACATCAAGAATAAATGAGGAAACCCTGTATGTGAAAAGGCATCACAGGAACATGCAAAATAGTCAAGACAGGCTGTTTCCATTGTTATGGGTCTGCACATGTGCAAACATTCACCTACACACATACACACACACATACACAGACACACTAAACAAGTCATCCCACTGAGTTTATTTGGTAAGGTATGATCATATAAGTTTAAAACTAGCATTTTGGTATTGAAAAGTATGTTAGTGAGCTGGTTCCTAGAGTTAACTGATTCTCCCTCTTTCAACAACCACTAACTGTTTGTGGCTATTTGTCTAGGAAAGAAGCCTTGTGAGAATTCTTCCACCCACACATTGATAATACATTGCTCTAAATAAATTTAAAAATGCTTCAATTATTATTAAAATGTTAGTCCTTAATTAAAAAAAAAAACAAAAAAAAAATGTGCTGACAAGTTTCTCCTGAGCATGTTTTAACTTGGAATATTTCTTCTATTATTACTTAAGTCGTACTGGAATGAAAGTATACACTTGAAATCCTCACCAACGGTTGTACCCTTCCTTATCTACTTGATTGACTGTGATCCTCTAAAAGCCAGATGAAATGGAGTGACAGATTGAGCAGCAAACGAAAGTGCTCACCTTAGAAGGGTCTCCTTATTTTAGTGGTGTTTTGAGCTGGCTTCATCAGATCAGTTTTGATGGCTTCGAGTAGCACCTGACTGAACTAAAGTAATTCTTCACATTTGTCGACACCTTGCTTGATTCATTATTGATTTCATTACTTATCTCACAGGCTTGCTGACTCTAGGCACCTTTGCTTTAATCCCACATCAGAAACCCTGGTCAATAATCTCTGAAATTTCTGAAGTGACTTACCATTGCTTCTTTAAAATATTGTATAAACTAGTAAATTTAAAAGGTTTACATTTTACATATATATAAAATATTACTAGCTCTTTGGCAAGTTTTTAAGATTATTACAAGTGCTTATATTAATAAAATAACCTTTCAAAAAATTGGTTTGAAATTTATGCTTTAGTTAAATACTTGTCTAGGTGTCATATAAACAAACTGAAGGAAAAAAAAAAAAACAAATGATCATATCCTTAGACACTGAAAAAGTCTTTGACAAAATCCAACACTCCTTCATGATAAAAGTCCTGGAGAGATCAGGAATACAGGGAAAATATCTAAATATAAAAAAGACGATTAAGAAGAAGCTGACAGCCAACATCAAACTAAATAGAGAAATACTCAAAGTAATTGCACTAAAATAAGGAATTAGATAAGGCTACCTCGCTCTCCACTTATCTATTCAATAAAGTTCTTGAAGTTTTAGCTAAAGCAATAAAAGAAAAAAAGAAGATTAAGAGGATGCAAATTGGAAAAGAAGTGAAACTATCTCTATTTGGAGATGGTATGATTGTATACATCAGTGATCCACAAAATTTAACCAGGGAACATCTATAGCTTATAAACACCTTCAGCAATGTATCACAATACAAGATTAACTCGAAGAAATCAGTAGCCCTCCTATACACTAAAGATAGAAGAGCTGAAGAAGAAATAAGGGGAACATCACACTTTATAATAGCTTCAAATAGCATGAAATACATTGGAGTAACTATAACCAAAGAAGTAACACATCTTTTTGACAAATCTTTAAATCACTGAAGAAAGAATTGAAGAGGATATCAGAAAATGGAAAGATCTTCCATGTTCCAGGATAGGTAGGATCAATATAGTAAAAATGGCAATTCTACCAAAAGCAATCAATAAATTCAACATACTTCCCATCAATCCCAACAAATTTTTTACTGATTTTGAAAGAACAATACTCAATTTCATTTGGAATAACAGGAAAGCCCGGATTGCCAAAGCAATTTTGCTCAACAAAAGAACCTCAGGAGGCATCACTATCTATCCCCAACTTCAAATTATAGAGCTACAGTAGTTAAAAACAGCATGGTACTGGCATAAAAAGACTTGTGGATCAATGGAATTGAATTGAAGATCTTGACATTAACCAAAAAAAAACCTATGAACACCTGACCTTTGGCAAAGAAGCCCAAAATATTCAATGGAAAAAAGACAGTGTCTTCAACAAATGGTGTTGGCATAACTGCATGATAGTGTGTAGAAAAATGGAAATAGATCCAAGTCTATCACCATGCACAAAACTGAAATCCTAGTAAATCAAAGACCTCAACATAAACCCAGGTACACTGAACTTAATAGTAAAGAAAGTGGGAAATACCCTTCAACAAATTAGCACAGGTGACTACTTCCTAAATATAACACCAGTAACACAGACAGTAAAGAACAGCAATCAATAAGCTGGACCTCCTGAAACTGAGAAGCTTCTGTATGGCCAAGGACACTGTCAATAAGACAAAACAACAGCCTACAGAATGGGAAAAGATTTTCACTCACCCTACAAGTGACAGAGGACTGATCTCTAGAATACAGAGAGAACTCATATTTTTGAACCCAAAACCTTAAGTAACCCAATAAAAAATGTGGTTCAGAACTAAAAAGGGAATTCTCAGCAGAAGAATTTCAAATAGCTGAAAGGCACTTGAAAAAGTGTTCAACATCTTTACCTATCAGAGAAATGCAAATCAAAATAACTTTGTGATACCATCATACACCTGTCAGATTGGCTAAAATAAAAGACACAGATAACAGCCTATGCTGGGGAGGCTGTGGAGCAAGGAAAACACTCCTCTATTGTTGGTGGGAGTATAAGCCTATTTAGCCACTCTGGAATGCAATATGGCAGATTCTCAGAAAACTGGAAATCAATCTCCCCAAGAATCCAGTAATAGCATTACTGGGCATATACCCTAAAGTTGTACATTCACACTCCAAATTCATTAGCTCAATTATGTCCATAGCAGCATTATTTATAATAGCAAGAAACTGGAAACAACCGAGATGGCCTTCAACTGAAGAATGGATTAACATACTGTGGAACATCTACACAATGGAGTACTGCTCAGCAGTAAGAAAAATGATATCCTAATATTTGTAGGCAAATGGATGGATTTGGAGAATATCCTCCTGAGCAAGGTATCACAAACCCAAAAGGATAAGTAGGGGATGTACTCACTCATTAGTGGACTTTGAACAAAAAGCAAAGCATGTTCAAGCTGCAAACCACAACTACTGAACAGTGTGGGATCTGAAGCACCTTGGATTGTCACCTTGGAGCCCATTCCCTCCAAGGAAAGCAGATCTGCCTGGAGTGGATGCTGAAATAAGCTACCTTAGGACCTCCTGCCCTTGCGGGGAGGAGATAAGATGTGGAGAAGAGAGAGTTACTGGGAGGGGTTGGAGAAGGAAGGGAGTTTGAACAAGGGGATACATGGGTAAAAAATGGGACTTTATTCATAATAAAAAAAGGGAAAAATGAAAATAAAATATAAAAATAAGAAAATATTTCTCTAGTTGTCATATAAATTACACAATTTTATTTTTCATCTAAATGTAATTTAAAAAAAGATATAATTATAAAATAGCATGTGTCTAGTTAAAATATTTGTTTTTGTATTTTTTTTAATTTTATTGACCTATGTCCTCCGTTCATGTATTAAATATTTGAGTAGTATGTTTCTTCATCATGAAATATTTGATATTTTTGTTGAAATGCTTTATTTGACCACAATAATTTACACACACACTTACACACACACAAACAAAAATCCAAACATACACAAAACTCCAAGACAATAATAAGTTTTCTGTTACAGTCATGATGGATGTTATATAACATGTTCATCAATTGTAAATGTTCCTCATAAGGGAATCAACATGTGGATCAAAATCTAATATATGCTTATAGTGTGAAGAAGTAAACTGTAAATTATGGTAAGGATTTATGTGCTGCCTTTATCCTGTGTGGTCTTGCATAACTAAAATAGTAGTAACATAGTAGTAAAATAGTAACAGCACACCCTCATAACTCCATCTCAGTTCCACAAACTTCACAATCCATTTCTTGTTTTTTACACCCCCCTGAAATATGTTTATATTCACATTCATGTTTAGTTTTTTCTTTTTATAAATTAGACAGCTTTATTTCCTTTATGTATTTGATTAGAATATATAGAAATAACCATTCTCTTTGATTATTTTTAGGAAATCGATAGCTCACATTTCTATTTGATATTCATTTACATAAGTGGACAATGATTTTTTTCCCATTGTTTTATTTGCTTGTAATAGAGTTCATGCAATTGGAATTAAAGCTATAGTTTTCAGGATTTTGCTACTAATAAAATAACATAATAGGAATATTTAAATCCCACAAATATACATTTTAATGATAATGCCAATAATTACCTCAACATCTACTTTTTAGATACTATTTTTTTCAGCTACGCTTTTACTTGCTTGCTTAATATAAATTTTGAGAAACATATTATTTATTTCCTTACTGTTATGCAAGCAATGTTGAAATACCTACAGATCATTTGCTCCACCATGCAATAATAATTAATTTCTCCAGCATAAGTAACATTAATTTAAGAATGTCTGAAGACACACAATGAAGGAAACTGTAGTAATAGTCACATTGATGTATCAATGTGTTACATATACAGCACAAAAATCACTCAAAACTTAAATAATTTTATTATATTTCTATTGATGAAAATGGAAATTTTCATTGAGATTGGCTGAAGTTTTAAAGATCTCCAAATAGAAATCATAGCCTAACCAGGCTATAGTAAGTCCATTTTGAAGCTGATTCATAACACTTGACATTTTCAAGAATTGTACTTCTAAACTCACATATATTGCTATTGATAGTTCTCAGATTGTAACTGGCTGTGAGGAGACAACTTTTAATCACCACTTCCATATCCCTCTACAACTTCTTACAATATGTGGGCTGTTAACGATAAAGAAAGAAAGAAAAAACTTGCAATATATTTATTCATTACATTTGGATATGCTGTATACTCAAGAGTAATGAATTACACGTAGACATCAAAACACCAAAGGCCAGTGGCAAATTCTCTGAAGATCCTCAATATTAATTCAATCATTTGATTCTAATCCTTGATAGACATTTTCATGTCCTGCATCTGCTGCAAGTAACTTCTGTTTTCTGTACTAATGCCTTACTTTGTTTCTAATTCTTCATAAAACAAACAAAAAACACTGAATTCTGAGCTCCCACGGGAGATCAGAGGTTATATGCTATATTTATCTATAACTTGAAGAGCTGAGCCATAGTCAAAATGTGAATACAAAATAAAATTTCAGGTAGATAAGGTACTTGCCAGTAAGCCTGTGTAAGTTTGATTATCAGGACCATATAATGGAAAGAAATGAACTAACTCCATTTAGTGAGTCTCTGATTCTAGCTTGTCCACAATATGAAGAATGCACTCTCACCCCAATACATAACCATAAGTAATAAAACATGTTTTTAAAAATAAAACTAGCATAAATCCAGATATATCTGTTTACAATGAGTTATAAAACTAGATATAGTAATTTTCATAAATAATATGTATTTAGAAATGGTTAAAACTGAAAGCTGTTTAGATCTTAATCACAAAAATATGACTTCAGTCTTATGTAGAAATCTCTAAGGAAAATACAGAGAATATATTAGGTATTTATTTAATTGATATGAATAAACACTTGATAAGAACCTGATACTTGATAGAAATACTTGATAAAACTGACTGGAAGTATTATAGATATTACCAGGTGTGAGAATGATAATATAATTATTAAATTTTCAATTCAAGAAACTCTTTCTTTTATGTCTTTTGCATAGACCTCTTAATAATATCCTATTCTCAGAGGATAGAGAAAGGATGATACCAGAGAAAATGATGATACCAGTAACAGCCACCACTAAGACTTAAAACATCTAAAAGTTTTACTGTTAGCCTTTCTTCAATTATTCCCCAGAAAGGTCCATGGCCTTTTACAACAAAAACAGTACATTGGGTAGAAAGGAACAATCAGAATGTTCAGGGTCTGTTGGATACTGGTTCTGAATAATGCTGATCCAAAGAAACATTTTGGCCACCCACTTAAAGTCAGAGCTTATGGAAGGTAGGTTATTAATAGAGTTTTGGATAAAGTCTGACTTACAATAGGTCTAAAGTTTTATCAAATTTATCCTGTATTACTTTCCCAGGTCCCAAAATGTATAATTGGAATAGACAGACTTAGAAGTTGAAAGACTTTTCACATTGCTTCTCTGACCTGTGGAGTGAGGGCTATTATTGTTGAAAAGACTAAAGGAACATATTTAAAGTTTCCTATGCCAAGAAAAATAGTGAATCAAAACAGTATTACATTCCTGGAGGATTTTCAAAACTTAATGACACCATGAAGTATTTGAAAGTTGCAGGGGTGATGGTTTCTGCACATTTCCCTTTAACTTTCTTATCTGCTGGTGGAGAAGACAGATGGATTGTGCAGAATGACATTGACTATAGAAAACTCAATTATGTTATGACTCCAATTTCAGCTGCTGTACCAGACATGGTGCCCTGACTTGAGCAAATTAACACATATCCTGGTATGTAGTATGCAGATATTTATCTAGCAGATTTTTTTTTCTCAATACCTATCTAAAAGAACCACCATAAGAAATTTTCATTCATCTGGCAAGGCCAGCAATATACATTTATTGTTTTGCCTCAATAATATATTAATGCTTCAGCAGTTAATTAGAATAAGTTATGAATGTATTTTCTTGTCCACAAAATATCACATTAGTTAACTATATTGACAGCATTATGATAACTGGACCAAGTGAGAAGGTGTTATAAACCACTTTGAAATTATTGGTAATACAAATGCACATTGGAAGACAAAAAAAGAAAAAGAAAGAAATCTGTCTTAGAGTTTCTTCTACTGTGATGAAACACTGTCACCCATAGGCAAGTTGGGGAGAAAAAGATTTATTTGGTTTATACATCCAAATTGCAGTCTATTGTTGAAGGAAGCTAGGACAGGCACTCAAGTAGTGCTGAAACTTGGAAGCAGGAACTGATGCAGAGTCTATGAAGTGATGCTGCTTACTGGTGTGCTCCAAAATCCCAACGGTCTTTTTGTGTGATTCATCTAAAGGTGATTGCTGAAGGCTCCAAACAGCATCTCTATCTGCCACGGACACCTCAAATACCATCAGGTCTGGTGGGTCATATGGTCCAAGTGGTAGATCAGCCGGCACAGCAGCCTGGACCAGTTGAAGAGCCTTCTCCTGCTGCAACTGAACATAAACCTACCACTTTTCTGAATAATTGGTATATAAGCTTGAGTAAAACAGTCAAGTGAAGAATTTAATGCCTCTAGAATCCAAAAAGGTATACTAAATGCTGTGCTTCTTTCTTGGTGGTAAAAGGGGTCAGGTGCACTAACATATCTTTCACTTTACAAGGAATAGCTCTGTGTATTCCACATCACTGGACAACCAAGAATTTTACTGTTGTAGTAGGAACTTGAATTTTTGTTGAATTTTGTATTAGTCAGGGGTCTCTAGAATAATAGGACTTTATTATTATTATTATTTGGTGATTTACATTATGCACCCCATCAAACTCAGTTATCAGTCCTCTCAGTTTCATACCCACTCTTATGATCTTTCCATTTACAAAAAGCCCATTCATGCTGCTGATTTATTTACTGGAGCATAATTAAGCACCCCGTGGCCAGACCCTTAAAGAAAATGAGACCTTCCTCACCCATACCCCTGCCAGAGGGCATCGACGCAGAAGTGACGCACTGAATCTCCCTCACACACACACCCTATATACATATATGGGGAATTTATTAAAATGACTTAGAGGGCATTGTCTAGCTAATCCAACAATAGCTGGCAATGCTTGGAAAATTTAAGAAATTAGTCCTTAAGGCCTTAATGTTTCAGCTTGTCTTCAGTATATGCTGGAATCTTAAAGAAATAAGCACTAATGTCAGTGAAAGAATAGACTGTCTTGCAAGACAAGGGCAAACAGGCAAAGAGCAAAAGCTTGCCTCTGTTGTGTCTTTATTTAGGCTTCCAGCAAAAGGCATGTCTCAGACTAGATCTGGAATAAAGGCTTGCTTTCCTACCTCAAAGATCTAGATTAGCAGTGAATCTTTTTATATCTACTTAAGTCTGTAAATGGGGAGATCATAAGAGTGAGCATGATTCTGAGAGGTCTGATATCTGAGTTTCAGGAGGTGCAGGATGTAAAAACACCACATATTAAATAAATATATAAAAAAATAAAAAAGAAATACAGTGATTAATATCAAGGTTTCACTGGCTTTGTAACTTTTAAAGGCTTTGTTTATTTTCTTAAGTTTTATGAAATTATAAGATATGTATTTGTCTTAGTTAAGTTATAGTAGAATTCTGTAGTAAGTCCATATTTTGTGTTTGTTTCTGTTATTGCTGTTTTTATTTTTAGTTTGAAGTATTTTATTAGTATTTCAAGGTTACAAAGTATTCATTTGTTAAAATCATTCTTGAATTTAGGTTTAATTTTGCTATCTAAAATCTCACCAGCTTTTTCTGAATCTTCAATTTATCAAAACTATTTTATAATGTATACTCTTATGATTTTCTGGAATTTCATTCACATGTGTTATAATGTTTGCCTTTAAATTTCTAGTTTTAATGAAGTAGATTTTCCCTTTTTTGTTTAATTTGGATAAAAATTTGCCAATTGTGTTTAATCCTTAAAAAATAAATAAATAAATTTTAAAAAATAGTATTTCTCATTGATGTGTTTTCAATTTTGGGGTTTATTTTTAAATGTAGTCAATTTGAGAACAAAGAATAGCTATCATAAATACACCCCTTGTGAAGCTTGATAATTTCTTAGAGTATAATTAATTTTCAAATTAAATCAATATCCAGGTCATAATAATGCCTAAACATAATTATCCCATGTACAATTTCAAGTGCATAATAAACTTAATTGCTGTTACATCACATGATAAAAGAACTAAAAGAAGAAAACACAAATTGTAAACATATATTTTTATTTACTGCAATAATTGATATGGCCAGTTGAGAAGTTAGAATAAGGCTTAGATTGAAGGAAGTAGAGCAAGACTGAGGTTGTATAATTTTTATTAATATCAATCAGACTTTATATATGCTTATCAGAAACAGAGTATAGTGCCAGTTCCCTGGATCAATATAGTTATAGTTGCCAGGATACAATGACATTTGCAAGTGATGCAAGTTATACAAGATTAATGTCTGAGGTTAAATGTCTTGTGAAGCTTTCTTAACTTCTAAGAGAACATAAGAGAAGCACCAAGCTACCTGAACACTTCACTGACTGAAATAGTTAGTGCATCATTTTCTCAGGAACTAAAAGGCACACAGTGACCCAGAAGCCATAGTCTTCATCCTGAAAAACCTAATACACATGCCTCCAATGGTAGGTCACCAGGCCAACTCTATTTAATTCCCTTTCCACATATTTATATAAACACAATCTTAACAAAATATGACAGAAATGTAATTTTAAATTGTATTCCTCTATCTACAATTTATCACATGACCTTAGCTGGTTTGTATAACTACTGTTATCCACTCCGGCTTCTTCATTTTCTCCATTCTCAATATGCACCTTGACAGGTTTTGGATCTTTCTTTTGAGTGACTCATGATAAGTCTATGTCAATTGTCATCTTGCCTGCATTTAGTAGTTTCCCACTGATTTTAATCATAGGACATGAAAGCACCAAGGGTCATCTTAAAGAAACTCATGTATTTCTTTATTATTATTATTATTATGAATAAAGTCACATTTTCTATCCTTTTGTATCCTTATACAAGGTCCCTTCCCCCTCCCATCCCCTCCAGTCACTCTCTCTTCTCCACATCTCCCCATCTCCTCCCCAGCAAGGGCTGGACGTCCCAATGTCCCAATATTTCTCAGTTCAGCCTGCACTCCTGGCAGATCCAGTTTCCTCCCCACAGCATCAAGAATGAGTCAGGTGTTTCTGTAGAGGGAGTGGGATCCAAGGTGTCAATCCAAAGTGTTTCAGATCCCAAGCTGTTCAGTGGTTGTGGTTTGCAGCTTGGGCATGCTTTGCTTTTTGCTTTTTTGTTTAGAGTCCACTAATGAGTGAGTACATCCCCTGCTTATCTTTCTGGGTTTGTGATACCTCACTCAGGAGGATAATCTATTTGGAGAATACCCATCCATTTGCCTGCAAATTTTAGGGTATCATTTTTTCTTACTGCTGAGTAGTACTCCATTGCATAGATGCATGTATTTCAAACAGAATCTTTTTTTCCTCTTTTTTGTGAAAGCATTCCAATTTCTTCGTGGTAATCTGAATCAATTACCCCTTCTAACACTGTTACTCTTTTCGTACTCTGTTGCTTTGTGAACAGGGGGAAATATGAGCTTAGAGAACAATGGAATGTTTTTTTACATACAAAATTATATTTTGTTCTCAAAATGGGAAACCATAATTAATACATTTCTCTTTAAATAGAGCTAAGCAAAGTAACAAGATATTTAATTCTGCAAAATAATACAAAAATATTATAGTTAAAATAATTTTAGACTTTCAAAGTATTGTCTTCAGTAAGATATAAACCGGACTTTCTGCAATACCTGAAAATTAATTTATTCTCATTATGTTCATATACACATGTTTAATAGTTCACAGTTCCAAGAATTGCAAAGAAGAGTTAATTACCTATACAGAGTCATCAATAATATAACTGGTAGAATAGTGCAACATTTTTCGTAAAAAAATGTTTACATGGACACATTTGAAAATTATACTATGTAATTAATGAAAAATTGTATATATGATTATAGTGGTGTTTGCCTCTATAAGAAAAGATCACTAACTTGTTCAGATTTTTTTTTTAAGTTGTCTTCATTATTCTCAATTTCACAATGCAATTTCACAACTTAGCATTCTATTTTTTAAAGTCTCAAAGAAGTGGAGAAAAACCTTTTGTGTGTAATTCAAGCATAACAAAACATTGCAAAATTAAACTTTTAGGACTTGAAATAATTTTAATATTATTTGTAATATGTCGTTAAAGTATTTAAAATTTTAAAATATATTGCTGTACTTACTGACTTAATATTTCTGAATATTCACAAGCATATTTAAAATTACTTCATATAAATATTCAAAATGACTTTTACCAAAATATTTATCAATTTGTTATTAAAAAAATGAAATTAATTATTCTTAGTCTTATCATTTTTATATCAAACTACATTATCCATTCTCTGTTTCTACTATTTTTTTTAATGTGCAGTACCCAGAATCATCTTTACTACTGATATTTATCATTTTGACAATAGGGTAAACATTTATTTGCTGAATGATGTTGTGGATCATCCATTGTCTTATCATATCCCACCTACAAAAATTTATCTCGTTGTTTTTGTAACTCATGGACTTTCACTAGTATCCCCAACACATGTTAGTCTCTTAATATTGTGATTTCTTATCAAACAACTTTCATTTTATCTACTACATTTTTATAAAAATTTATGAGAACTTTACCTTCCTAATAGTTTGTCACTTTAGGTCAACCATAGCAGAATGTAAGCCTCTTATCAGTGAATTTTCTCAAACAAAAGTGAGAAATTGTTACATTATATTTAGCTTTTAGTTTAATGATTTACTAGTTTTGTGGCAAAATTAAAAGGTTCTTCACTATTAAACCTATCAAACTGTATTATAACAGATGAGTTTTTTCTTAAGGGTAAGTGACACAAGGCAAGGAATGTCCTTATGTTTACCATTATATATTTTGCTTTATATGTATATATACATCTACATACATTCTGCTGGTCTGTTAAGTATGTTAATAGCACTTGAGTGAAATATAAAAATCATTCTAAAATTTTTCATATATGTATATGTATGAGTGCTATCCATATGTGTTGTGTATGTTTGTTTGTGTGTGTCCATGTATATATGTGTGTGTGTATGTGATGTTTTCTGTCAGTTATACAGGTCTGCATTTATCCATGCAGAGGGCAAAGAAAAACACTGAATTTTCTGTTCTATCACTCTCCAATTTATTGTGTTAGTACAGAGATTTTAGTTAACCAGAAGCTAGGTGGGCAAGTGCCAAATCAGAGAGAGCCTCCTCTTTCTTTCACCAATGCACCTGACAAAGAGCCGTGTGCTATGTAATCTAGCCTTTTCTTTGGTGTTCAGAATTAGCTTGTGCAAGAAACACTTTACTCACTAAGCAATATACACAACTTCTAAAAGTATCACTTCAGTTTAATAAACTCGTTTTTATTAGATATTCATTTTTAATATGTAGTCTAGAAGACTATAATAAATACTCATATGCTATTTCTCTTACATCAATATGCATTGAAATGGTGGCACAATGTAAGTGGTGTCAAGATCAACCACACAATCGTATGTACTAATATGGTTTACATACATTAGCTAAATGCACTCAGTAACTATAATGTTGAACCAGATTGGTTGAAATTCTTTAGAATTGTTTCCATTTATACTAAAAACCCATTTTCTTACATTTTGACTATGCTATTTTCAGTCTTACATGCAACTTCTAAGGATTAGGGGAATCCTTAGAAAAGTGAACACAAGGTAATATTCTCCTTAAAAATACTGACTGTGGATACAGTCATTAAGAGATTTGATTGACACTTTATTAAATTGTGTTTTAGAACAACACACTCTTCCTCTTGGCATGGTAAGGTGAGTTTCCTGACATTTGGGATAAGGTTCAGTTTCTCTCTTTCACCATGGAATTTTTCATGTCAGTTACTCAAGGGTCTCATAGACTATTGAGCAACTTCCTCCAGAATAAACATCTAAGGAATTTGAGTCTTAAAATATTTTCATTAGCAATCTCAGTACAATGAGAGTATAGCATTAACTACACTTGTCATTACTGCACATTATGACAGTGAAGTATACAGAAAGCAAGAATCTTTTAGAAAATGTAGAAGGCTATTTTTTTGCAAGCATTAAAAACAAATTCTTTATCTCTTTAAAAGTATTACTCATGAACAGCATTCATTCTTTATATGTTAAAAAAAATTCAAAGTTTTAAGAATTCTAGTGTCTGCTAATGAGGTAATCTGATTTATACTTAATAATTAAAGGTGTTTTAATAAAATATTTGTTACACTGGGATTTAAACTACAGCCCTTTGATTAGTAAATATATATTCAATACTTGTTATAAATCAGCTGGGAATGCTTTAATAGTGAGGTTGACAGTTCCTAATGATTTTAACTGAGCATGAACAATAAGAATGAAGGTTATGAATTAGAATAACGTAAATGATAGGGGGAGTAAAAATTTAATTGAGTTTAAAATACAAGCAACTGCTTTGAAATACATTATTTAGAAGCTATTTATTGTCTATATAACAAAAGATATATTGTGATATTTATGAAAGATGAGATAGTGAAAAATAAGTTAAAATGACTATAACATCAAAAAATATCAATTTTACATATGTACATATATACATATATG
Source organism: Sigmodon hispidus (assembly GCA_004025045.1). Classification (NCBI taxonomy): domain Eukaryota; kingdom Metazoa; phylum Chordata; class Mammalia; order Rodentia; family Cricetidae; genus Sigmodon; species Sigmodon hispidus. Next base: position 69,627 of record PVIH01008545.1, read on the forward strand.
TGTGTGTAAGGCAACACAAATCAATGTATGGAGATTTGTTGAAATATCAAAAGAATTTGTTCAAATTTATATGGCATATATGATAATTAAAAATAAAATATATCTGCATGAAACCAAAAGAAATTAACAACACAGACACTGAATAAAATGATTCTTAGGCTCAAATTTATTTTTAATCATTTTAAATGAAAATAAACTGCAAATAAATATGTAGAAGACACCAAGCAAACACAGAATCAACTAAACAGGTCACCTAGGGGCTCACAGACACTAAAGCAGCAATCACATATCCACCATGATTCTATGCTATATCCTCTGTATATATATTATAATATGCTAGCTTGGTATTTCTGTGGAACTCCTAACAGTGAACGTGAGGGTTTCTCTGACACTTTAAATTGCCTATTGTGATGTTGTTTTCTCCTGCTGGGTTGCCTTGTCTAGACCTTATACAGTTTGTATCAATTCTTATTGTGTCTTGTTATGCTGTAATTGGTTGATATCTCTGAGAGGCCTACTATTTTCTGAAGAAAAATGGTGGAAGAGTAGATCTGAGTGAGAGTGGAGAAGGGAGAAGGTATTGGGAGAAATGTAGGAGGATAAAGCTGTCATCAGGGTGTATTATATAAGATAATAATAAAAAAATTAGTGTGTTTATGTGTGTATTTGTATGTGTAAGTGCGTGCGTGCACAACAAAGTATAACAACATAAGTATGCTGACTATTCAGACTATGGCTTCAGTAAAGTCCCACAATGCAACAGGATAATGCCTGTAATTCACAGTCTTTGGTTTTAAAAAAAAATGTTTTTTTAATAAGCAATACTTCTTAGTGTTCTTTAAATATCTATTATCTCCATATTCAGTGTTAGGACTCCAGGTGTTATCACAGATTCAGAAGTTGAGAACTAAATATTCTTTATGTTTACCATTTCTTCTGTTTTCAAGAAGGCTCTAGGCAGTCAGGGAGGGAGTGGGGGAAAAGGGAGGGAAAGCAAGGGGATACATGAATTAAAAAGACTTTATTTTCTAAAAGTAAATAAATAATAAAAAATAAAAATACCACAAAAATAGTCCTACATTTGTTAAATTTTATTCTATTTTTATCCTATTACATTATCCTTAAGGGCATCCTCTATATCTGTGCTTCCTTCTCTCTACTATTTCCAATTATTCTTACACTTTTCTAAGTCACACATCATTCAGGATGCACAACAATCTTCATGCATACAATTGAGAGGATGTGCATGGGGACTATGCAGTGTCAGTGCCTTATCAATAATAAATAACTTCAATAAATATCAGTAAAAAATGCATCTCTCTAGACTAATAAGAAAAAACTATAAATAATCCAAAATTCTTCATTCACTGACTGTAATTAAAACTGTATATTCCCAAGTGAGGAGGTGTATCCTTTCAGACAATGAAGTAAAAGCAAGAGGGCTTGCAATCTAGTGCTCTCTGTTATAGACAAACACTAAGATGCTACAACATGCTGTGATTTAGATATCGGTTATTTATTTATGTCATTCTAAAGTATTCTTCAAAAAAACCCTGAAAATTTAGCAACAACTGGAAACCCAAAGATCCTCTGCACTCATCAGACTAAAAGACTAAGAAGGTTCCTCAGTTTCTATTGTATCCAAAAAGTCCCCTGAGACCCACAATGTGTCAGCACCTACTGGATTAAGAGAGGTCAATGTGATACAAAATATACTACCTCCAAGTGGACCAAGAACCCAGATTAGACCAAGAGAGGCTTCCGAAGACACAGACACACACAGAACAGATTACACCCAAATCAGATCCCATATACAGACAAATTCTGCAGTGATCCGAGAAAGCAAGGGGAACACCCAAGAGCAAAAATACATATAACAGTATAACAACATGGCACCACCAGAAACTGGTGGCTCTATAACAACAAGATCTGATCATGTCACTATGAAAAATACAGAAGGAAACAATCTGAAAAAGAAGTGTATAAAGATAGTAGAAGCCTTAAAAGAAAATATAAAAAATTCCTTTAAAGAAATAGAAGAAAAGACAAACAAAAATTTGCAAGAGATCAACAAACACCTGAAAGAAAATAAAGAATCCAAGAAAATAAAAATAAGCAATCAAACAGATGAAGGAAGCATTTCAATATCTAAAAATTGAAACAGAAGCAATAAAGAAAACATAAATCCAGGCAATGCTGGAAATAGAAAATGTGAAGAAATAAACTGAGAACTACTGAGGCAAGCATACAACAGAATGCAAAAATAGAAAAAGGAATCTCTGGAGTGAAATAACCAAAAGTGGAAATAGATAGGTTAGTCAAAGAAAACACTAAAACCAAAATGGTCATAACACAAAATGTCTAGGAAATGTGGGACACCATGAAAATACCAAAATGAGAATAATTGAAGAAGAGGAATAATACTGGCTCATTGGCACAGAAAGTATATTCAACAAAATCAGCGAAGAATACTTTACCAACCTAAAGAAGAAAATGCTTATAAAGATACAAGAATATTACAGAACACTAAGTAGAAATGATCCCCAAAAGAGTATGCTTGGCACATAACAATCAAGCCACAAAAACTACAGAGAAGAGAAAGAACACTGAGAGCTGCAAAAGAAAAAGGCCAAGTTATCTATAAAAACAGACCCATCAGAATAACACCAGATTATTCAATGGAAACAATGAAAATCAGAAGGTCTTCGTCTGATGTTTTACAGCATTAAAAGACTACAGTTGTCAACCAAGACTATTATACCCAACAAAATGATTAATCAACATAGAAGGAGTAAACAATATATTTTACAACGAAACTAGATTTAAACAATTCCTATGCACATACCTGCCTCTACAGAAATGACTAGAAAAAATAATCCAACCTATGAAAGGTATATATACCCACAAAACCGTAAGTAATATTTAATCTCACAAAAGTAAAACCATCTCTATTTGCAGATGATATGATAGTATACATAAGTGACTTCTCAAATTAATAACAGGGCTAAAAAGAAATCAGGAAAAAAGCACCCTTAAATATAACTGCAAATAGTATTAACTATCTTGAGGCAATTATATCGAAAAATGTGACAGAACTGCTTGAGAAGAACTTTAAGTCATTCAAAAAAAAAAAAAAGAAAGAAAGAAAGAAAGAAAGAAAGTGAAGAAGATATCAAATAATTCAAAGATCTCTCATGCACCTGGTTAAGTAAGATCAACACAGTAAAAATGGCAATCTACAATTTTAATGCAGTCTCCATCAAAATTCCAATACAATTTTTATAGACACTAAGAGAATAATTCTCAACTTCAAATGGAATAACAAGAAATCCAGTATTGTCAATACAATCCTCGTCAATAATATAACTTCAAGAGATATTACCATCCCTGACTTCAAGCTATACTACAGAGCTATAGTAATAAAATCGGTTTGGTAGTGTTGTAAAAACAGATTTGAAGATCAATGAAATCATATTGAGAAACCTGACTTTAATCCACACACCTATGAACACCTGATTTTTGACAAAGAGGCCAAAAATATATAATGAAAAAAAGATAGTATCTTCAACAAATGATACTGGCATAACTGGATGATGATATGTATGCAAATAGATCCAAATCTATCATACTGTACAAAACTCAAGTCCAGTGGATTAAAGACCTCAATATAAACTGAGTTAAACTGAATTTAATAGAAAAAAAACTGAAATACCTTAGAACACATTGGGACAGGTGACAACTTATTAAATATAACAACAATAGCACAGACACTAAGGACAACAATTAATAAATGGGACCTATTCAAATTGAGAATCTTCTGTAATGCAAAAATTGCGGTCAGTGAGACAAAACAACAGCTTTTATATTGGGAAAAGATATTCACTAACCCTACATCTAACAGAAGTCTTATCTCTAAAATATATAGAGAACTCAATAAACTAGAAGCCAAATATCCAAATAACCCAATTAAAAAATGGGATTCAGCTAAAAAAAAAATTCTCCACAGAAGAATTTCAAATGGCTGAAAGACATTTAAAGAACTGCATATCTTTAGTCATCAGAAAAGTGAAAATCAAAACAACTCTGAGATACTACTTTATATCTGTCAGAATGGCTAAAACCAAAAACAGAGATGACAGCCTATTCTGTAGGGGATATGGGACAAGGTGACAGTCCTCAATTGCTGGTGGTAATGTAAACTTGTACAACCACTTTGGAAATCAGTATGGCAGTTCCTCAGAAAACTGGGAATCAATCTCCCTAATGATCCAGCAATACCACTATTGTGCATATATATCCAAAGGTCACACATTCTTACTCTTAGAAAGATAGCTGGTTCTAAGGAAACCTCCAAAACCCACAACATGTCCCAGGCTAGGACTTCAAGCAATAGTAGAGAAGGTTCCTAAATAGGACTTCCCCTATAATCAAATAAAATGACTACCCTAATTGTCATCATAGAACATTCATATAGCAATAAATTGAGGCAGAAGTAGAAATCCATCCCTAAGTACCAGGCCAAGCTCTCAGTCCAGCTGAAGAGAGAGAGAGAAAGAGCAAAGGATTAGGATTATGAGAAGGAGACCTACAGAAATGGTTGACCTGAATTATTGGAGTTCAATGACTCTAAAATAATTGTGATGAGCTTTCATGGAAAGAAACTAAACTCTTCCAAGGTCGAAGACTGTGGTGTGGGCAGTTCGTGGACCTGATGATGGATGTCTTTCTGTATTTTGTGAATATCATTGATTAATAAAGGGACTGTTTTGGTCTATGGCAGAGAAGCAGGTCAGAAATTTGAGCATAGATAATAAGTAGGAAGGAGGATGGAGTCAAGGGAGACACAACACAGCTGCCCAAGAAGAAAAATGTAAAAAAAAAATAGATGAGCCATGGGCCAAGTGACAAAACAGATGAATAAAAACGGATTAAATTAAGATACAAGAGCTAGCTAACAATATGTCTGAGGTATAAGCCAAACAAGATGTAATTAATATAAGATTCTCAGTCATTTTTAGAGAGCTAAACAGTGGTGGGCTGGTCTAGATTTTGAGACTAGGCATGACCAAAAACTCAAACAATAAATGGCATCCAATATGGGACACATACACCCACATAAAGTCTGAAAATGGTTAAAAAGTTATAGATTAAAAAAAAAAATCAGAGCCCAAAACAAATTCCAAGATGTATCTCTAATGTGTCCCATAGTACAGAGATGGCATGGTGTGTGGGCTTAAATACAAAATTTTGAGTTTGCTATATGCAATCTGAGCTGTAACAATGTGGGTTCTCAGAGTCTACAGGAGCCACAATATAATCACAGGCTTCATATGATAGATTTAAGTTTTCTATTCATACAGAACAAAGGAGGAACAGAGACTAAGACGTCTTCCTAATTGCAGATTTTGTTTTGGTTCAGCTCGGTTTGCTGGCAGTGAACAAACATGTGACTCCTTTAAGAGACGATTCCTGACTAGAGGCAAAAACGGTGGGGCTCTTTAAAACGTCCTGCTGCTAAATACTTAAGGTTGATATACAGCTGGTAGTGGTGCTATACTTGGTGACAATGCAGTGCCTAAATCTCCCAGAGTTGGGGTGAGAAATAGTCCTACAATATTTAATACTGCTTTCAAAATAAAATGATAAGTATAGGTGTAGAACCTCTGCCATGTTGGAAATCCAAGTAGAGTGGATTCGGCAATCACAATACTTTACAGTCTAACATTTTAAATACTCTTCTGTAGCGGGAAACCAGAAGCTACCCAGGTAAACTCTGATTACCTCAAAGTACTGGAGCTGGGCAGGGCGTGGTCAACTGGAAAGAGCTCCAGAAGAAAAGCCCCCTGAAGAGAGAGCCCGAAAGAGGAAAAAGCCGGGCCCCTTGCTTCTGGACCTGTGGCATGGTTAGGAAGGGCCGCTCAGCTGGGATCTCTCCTGCATGCTGTTTCTCCACTTTTTCTCTCCCCCTGAACACCCCCTTTTCTGTAAGAGACTTTTGGATAATAAACATTACTTAATATAGATCTCGTGGCGAGTTAATTAGTGTAACACTTTTCTAGTTACAAGATGATTTAAAATATACAATAAAACAAATTCAGATTAAAAATAACTCTAAATTATATATAAAAATATACATAGGCTAAAAATATGAATAAATTAAAATAATAAAAGTATAATAAGCCACATGAAGATAAAAATACACAAAAAGTCTATATTATGTTTATTATTGTGTTTTCTTTTATTTTTTTAAATGTTAATGAACTACAAAAAGATTTTTAATTATAAAGGCTACTGTGTCAAGCGAACATACATATTTTAATGATATCTTTAAAATTTGAGTCTAAAGATATGTTGCTTTAAAAAAAGAAAGTTGTAGGGTTCTTTACATAAAAGATAAAAACATATAGATTACTTCCAAGCTAATATAGTTTAATCAAGAAAGACACCCTGAAAAAATCACTAATACAAAAATACAGCTTCAAGGCTGGTAAAATTATTCTGCCTCAAGACTTCCATAAGATTGCCAGTGCCCCTCAATCATAAAAATAATAATAAAGTATGCCCAAATATTTAAAATATTATGTATAAATGCTTGTTTTTATTATTAATGGTTAATAGTCATAGTCAATCTCTTTATTTTTTTAGATTTATTTATTTATTATGTATACAGTATACAGAAGAGGGTACCAGATCTCACTATAGATGGTTGTGAGCCACCATGTGGTTGCTGGGAATTGAACTCAGGACCTCCAGAAGAATAGTCAGTGCTCTTAACCACTGAGCCATCTCTCTAGCCCCAGTCAATCTCTTTCTAAAAAACAGATATTATATAAAAAAATTTTAAAAGATAAAATATTAGTTTTATTTTAATTCCAAAACAGCTGTTACTTTCAAAATATTTTACATTAATATAAATTTTAATTTATTAATACAAATTTAAAGTAAATTTTGTTCTACTCTATATTTCTACTCTTATTTAAGATATTATGTTTATGTAACTCATTTAAAATTGTAATATAATTAGAAAATACAGATTAAAAGTAATCCATGATAACCAAACTTATAGTCAATCATGTTAGTTAAGTTTTTTGGTATACAAAGATATATTTCAATTAGAAGATAATTTTTGAACACTTAAAGACCTATAAAACATGACATACAATATATTATAAAAACATAAACTTTTCTATACAGTGAGACAGGTCTGCACCTAACAGCACAAATCTACTTCAAAAATTGATAAACATTAAAAAAACTCCATATAAAATTACTTTCTTTATTACAAAAGTTAGCCATTAGATAAACTGTTCTTGCTTCAACTGCCTAACAGTATGCTATACAAATTAGACATACAAGACCCATAAAAAAGTGACCTCTAAATTTTGCAAAATAAGCTAAAACAGTTCTTCAAGTAGCTGCTTTGCAAAAAAATGACAGACATCCTTCAAGACACACACACACACACACACACACACATACACACACTACCACCAGTTCCACAACACCACCACCACTACCAATTGACAAACTATGTCAAAATAGACTAAACAGTCCTTCAATTTTCCTGGTTCATTAAAATATTCCTCAAATTCTAGGCCTATAGGCTAAAGATAATTGCCCCAACATTCTAAAACACTTTAAGTGACTGTCTAGACAGCCAGATACTATCTCTGTCATTTCTAGATTGTAAAAGTCACTTCTACTTACTGTTTACTCAAGTAATATTATATCTTTCTGTGGTCTTTAATATAGTTAAAAATTAAATAGTTATAAATATAGTTTTCCTTAGTTATAACAAAAATATATTAGATATAAAACTTGTAGCTCACAAAAATAAAATAAAAGATAAAATATTTTTAAATTATGCTAAATACAAATAAAGTAAATATTACAACTATAATTTTTACTTGATACATGTTTTGTTATGTATAGTTTTGCTATGTTAAAATTAAAATCAATTTGATTAGACATAAAAGAAGAAGGATGTGGAATGTCTTTGTGTATGCTGTGAATATCATGAGTTAATGAAGGAACTGCTTTGGCCTATGGCAGGGAAACAGATGAGAAATCTGAGCATAAATAAAGGGGAAGGAGGGCAGAGTCAAGGGAGATGCAATTCAGCTGCCTAAGAAGCAAGATGTAAAAAAATAGGTAAGCCACAGGCCATGTGACAAAACAGATTAATAAAAATGGGTTAAATTAAGATATAAGAGTTAGCTAACAATATACCTGAACCATAGGCCAAGCATCATATAATTAGTGTAAGTGTCTGAGTCATTTTTAGAGAGCTAAACAGTGGTGGGCAGGTCCAGACCTGGAGACTAGGCAGGGCCAAAACTTCAAACATTATGTAGCCTCTTGCAGTAGGATCAAAGTATGTTCCTGGTGCATAAACTGACATCTCTGAACCCATTCAGAATAGAGGAACATGTGACTTAGCCTTGATACTGGGATGAGGATCTAGGCCCTATCTTAACTGAATATGTCAGACTGAACTGCCCTACCATGGGACTCCTTGTCCTCCATGGGGAATGAATTGGGGGAGGGGAGGCTGAGGAGAATTTGTGAGGGTTGGGAGGAAGGGAGCAGTGTAGATATGGAAAAAAAAACCTTTTTAAATAAAAGTATGGAAAAAATAAAGTATTACACTGGTTTATATAGGAATTATAATCTCGTTTTGAACTATGTTTCAGAAACCTGACTTCACACTCATTATTGTCTTTATCAGCTTACCTTCCATTTAGACTTTAAAAAAGAATTTGTAGATTGTCATATTTTTTCACAACAACTAGCATCAGCTAGAAGGAAATAATAATATGTGAGAGAGTTATGTAAAGATGTGACAATATTTTCCTGGAAAATATGTTGTTTTAAGTAATAACTTTATACTTTACACTTACTCAACAAAAAAATAAACATGCTTTCACAAAAATCTTTTTTTTAGAATACCTCAACAATGTTCATCTTGATTTTTTTTTTGTGATGGTTTACTGCAGGATTTAATTTTGCCTTAATAACCCTTCACAGCATTATCATTTTTACCCAGAGATAATATTTGTAAGTGGTAAGACAAAAGACAAAAATAAAGATCTGCATTTAGCACATATGAAAATATTACTGAATGTAGGTCACTAATTTTAGCCAATCACCAAATAAATGATAATTGTTGCCTCTTAGCTGATTCTCATCTTTCAAGCATGAGATTTGAGAGATGCACTGAACTGTGGGTGTGACAACTTTTAGGAGCTGATTTAAGACTGGGTCCCATTAGCAGAGTACTAGCACTCCTATGACCTCTTATCCAACCATGGTAACAGTCTTATGAGTTTAAAAAAAATACAATTTACTTATTATCTAAACTTTAAGTTTAAAAAGCAAAGCAAATTTTATCACTATTTTTCTGTAACTAAAAGGAAATATTATGAAGATCTAAGGACAAAGATCTAGAAGCAAACATGCCACAGACTCATGGTGAAAAGCAGTTCTAGAAGAGAGAAGGTAGATTAGAACAAACCTACAATCTCTGAGAACAGGAGGCTTATCTCAGGCTGCTTAATGATCAAGATAGAGAAATAATCCTGCTCTGGCAGATGAGCTCTAGTGTCATTTCTGGGGATAACTGTGAGGTAGGATAGACCTGATTTGGAGGTCAATGGAAAGATCAACTCTCTGAAGAATCCTGTCTGCTAATAGGCACACTGCAGTAGAGACTGGGAACTCTGAAAACCCAGAAAGGTGCTTGAGAAGTACAGCTTTCTCACTTTATCAGAATGTCCAAAGTTTAGCATGTTTTGAAATTATGAATACAGATCTGCCAGTAAAAATCTCCATGCTATCATTTTCATCCCTACTTATAACACATTTTGTAGATTCTTCTGAATGGAACATTAGCCACCCAAGTCTGGGGAACCTACCTATTCTACAGATGATTGCTGTAACTGTTACAAACAGAAACTCACGAAAAGCTACAAAAGAAAGCAAGAATAGAAAGTGAAGTCTATCTGATTGAAATGCTATAGCTATTGCTCCAGTGGGTATAATCTGTGTAAGTGTTCCTGGCACATATGGCGATGGGTGAAACAAGAATTCCTGGCATGTAATGGCCAAGTGGTAAAGTCAACACAACACCACATACAGAGGGCACATCCGTAGGTGTGACTATGTAGATTTGAGCCAACCCCCTATCTTAAAAAGAAACACCATGTAACAGCCAACTCTCTCTCTCTCTCCCCACTTTCTTCTGACCTTCTCTGTCTTTCTCTCTCCTGCTCTACTCCGGGGACCTGCCTGTGGATATTTGTTAGATTTTTAATGATAAATCCTGAAATATCAGAGGCTGCACATGGTGAACTCCTAGGCAGACAGCTCAGAAAATCCTTGATCCTTGAATACAAGGATAAAGAGCTGAGAATCAATCACACGCACCTTCAATCCCAGCATAGGGAGAGCTGAGAGTGTTGACTGACACCCTTAATCCCATAACTCCAGAGACAGAACTTCTGTTTTTGTAAATTCTTGGCTACATGTCTTTATTCCTAACCTGGATGGAATAGGGTAAATAAGGGCTCCTAGAAACCCAGCAGAGACAGGAGGGACTGGCAGATGCAACCAGGAGCAAGGCTGAGGAAGTTGCAAGACAGCTGGGTGAAAATTGACAATGGCGCTTCCTTTCTCTGACATTTCAGCCTTCCCCCAATATTTGGCTCAGAGTGTCATTTTATACAACCTGAATTCATGCATCTACAAATTCCTCTTGGTAGCTCTCTAAAATAAACTCTTGTGTGGCACCTGGCAGTGAGTGTGTGTATCTCTCCCCACACGCAAAATACTAAAAGTTTGTCTCGCACATGGGTGTTCTATAACACATGGCCAAAAATCTACTTTCTTATAATCAGGGCAGTGAAAATAGATACACCAAAAATCATTTATGATGATGATACAAATCTCATTCACAATATTCAGAACATAGTCACTTAATAAAGGGCCTCCCTCTGACCAGCTTACTGAGCAATATCTATAATATAAACACTTGGTGGAGGCATGAAGATGAGGGATTCAATATCAGCCTAAGTTACACATAAAGCTTGAGAAAAGTCTATGTTACAGGAAACACTTAAAATAAATTTATCCCTAATACTATAACATAAGATAGTAGCTTCAAGTATATAAATTATAATACACTCACATTTATGTATTTTCAGGAAACATTATATTTTTAGAATAAATAATGCACTAAATGGGAAATCTCCCTATTCATATAAAGTAAAATTTATATAATACATTTAGAAAATGTGCTACTTATATTGGATTTACATATGATTTTTCACAATAATATTTTTCTCTATATTAAAAGTTTAATAGCATATTAAAATATTCTCCTTTTAATTTAAAATTATGTATTATTAAGTATATAGGAGAGGTAATTTTCTATAATGCCTACTCCGCATGTCAATTGATAGAGTCTCTGTACAACAAGAATCACATTGACAGTCACAGAGTAATGTCCCAGAGGGGTTATTCTTCAGGAGCATCAGAAGTCATCCTACTTTTAATCTATTTTGAAAATCAAAGATCTCACCATTGCTGAATTTCTTAAAGCCACTCATCTACTTTATGGTTCTTGTGATCTATAGTCTAATCTAGCTTGGAGGTGAAAGACACTGTTAAAGAGAATTTTGCTAAGCAGCACTTTGAGTCTAAAGGGCCATTAATGATCATAATGGATGTGGCAACAGGAAAAATGTTCCTTGTGTCTTTGTAAGAAGTGTACTTTGCTAACAGAGCTGACTCAGTACTTGTCATTTGGTTAATAATATTTTCTTTGTTTTTTCAGTAAGAAATTCTACTTTGCAGGTTTATATTAGACTAAAGTAACATCTCATATAGTGCAAAGTATGTTTTAAATTGTTTTTTTCTCATCAAAGTGACAGAAGTGTGTTAATACTTTACTTCCAAAGCATAGAAAAAATAAAATATAGTCCTACAAGAAATTTGTTTCCTCTGGCTTGCTACTTCTGATGAGATTTTTGGTTTCATTCTTTAATTTCAATTGAGGATTCTTAAAGTTCCTGTCTTCAAGCCCTTTGACAGAGAATTGACTTTCTCCAAAGTCTCCTCACTATGATCATGTTTGAATACCTTAGCTTTGAAAAATATATTAGCTGTTTCATAGAATGGCATTTTCAAAACTGTCTATTGGATACAATAAATGTGATATAAATTTCTTCCCATTTTTGTGAATATCTTAAATGTATCTAATGTTTGCAAACTTTGACGCTGATCCTGCTGTATCTCCTTTCAAATCTGATTCAATTTACAATAGCTGTATTAGTAATGATGTTTCAGTAATTGGTTTACAGTAAGAATAAGCATGCCTAAGGCAAATTCCGATTTTAAACTGCTAGAACCAGCCTTTTGTTGTTCATGATAAAAGGAGGAAAGAATCTTAAGTGGGCAAGTCTCCCTCTCTTTATCCTTTATTTTCATTAATGCTAGTAATTATTCATTAACAAAATAATTTTTAAAAGGCTTGATAAGCATCCAGTAAAAATTTGTGTATATATATGTATATATATATATATATATATATATTTGTTTTCAAGTGAATAAAAAAATTTTCCATTCATATAAGCTAGGACAAGCTCACTTTGAACTTTGTAAAACTATTATGCTTGTATTCCTCAAGATTATCTTATTTCAGTAGTTATTATACTCACATATATGTGAGTATTTACTTTGATATCTTATCTTATGTATTTTATATTTTTTCAGTTTCTTGCTTAAAATCTGGAGACATTGAGAAGGAGTTTGTGGTCTTGTCATTCATAACAGGGAAGTGTGATCAGAAATTCTAGAGCTATGTATCCTCAGAGAAACAAAGGACACAGGTAAGAAATCAAAGAAAAATATCAATGAAAAGGTACCCCTTATAGACATTATTGAGATATTGTAATAGTGTGAAAATGTAGACTTTCTAAAATTAAGAATTTAAAATAAAACAAAAGACAAAAGGAGAAAATACTGAATGTCTGCACCTGTAATCACTACACTCTGTAAACTAAGGCAGCAAAATCAGAGTTCTTCACTACTCTAGATTCCATATCAAAATTCTTTTAAAGTTAACAAACACAGTTGTGTTGATGCATTATATATTTAATTAAAAAAATGGTCTGGAATATCAGAGGACAGGACAGAGCTATCCACAGAGCCAAGTCAAATCAGGGAATGGTGACCCTCTCTTCTAATCCCATCCCTACAGAGGCAAGGTCTATCTGCATCTCTGAGGATAGATCCTCAGAGTAGGATGAGGGATGCACACCCCTTTATTCCTAGCACTAGAAGAGTTGAAACAAGGAATGAGAAAGCTGGATGGAGACAGAAGAGAGAGGAGTTCAGCTTCTTCTGGCACTTCTTTTTTAGCTGAACACAAAGAGGTTTGGAATTGAAGGATTCCTAGAGACAGGCATCAGGAGTTGGATGGGTGAGAAATGGATGTGATTTGTTTCTCTGTCTCTCTGATAGGTCAGCTTTTCCTCAATATATGGCTCTGAGTTTTTATTTTAATACAAAATAGAAATTGTGTAATACACAGAAAGAAACAGACAGACAGATAGGCAGGCAGGAAGACAGACAAACAGAAAAATAAAATTTCAAAGAATACAAATAAGTATGTGGTTAAATAATAAGGACTATGTTAAGAAAATCACAGCTCTTACATTGCAAAAAAACATAGTTACCATATCAGCTATTAAGGACTAAAAGTTCCAGCATAAATCAAGTACTAAGCAATCTCATAATTTAGATAAAATTTATTGGGAATATAGTAGGTGATCTCTACGAAGTCCCCTTCTGATGAATGAAAAGTTCATCAGGAAACACTAAGCAAACCCAGTGATCTTAGTTAAATTATAGAACTTAACACTGATAAAAGCACTTTATAGTTTTAATTATGGTATTATCTAAGAAACAGTTATTTTTAGGTACAACTACCTTTAAGTGATAAACAGAGTTACAAAGGTATACACTTATTTTTATATTTGGTAGTCTATTGGTCAAAGTATTATAATATTGATAAAAGTCTTAATGTCATAAAACTGATTTTAGTGATTATAAGGACAGGTTAACCACTGAATAGCTTGGGATCTGAAACACCTTGGACTGACACCTTGAATCCCATTCCCTCTAGAGGAACACCTGACTCAGTGTTGATGTTGTGGGGAGGAAACTAGATTTGCCAGGAGTGGAGGCTGAACTGAGCAATATTGGGTCCTTGGGACCTCCTGCCCTTTCTGGGGAGGAGATGGGGAGATGTAGAGAAGAGAGAGTGACTGGAGGGGGTACGAGGGAGAAGGGGCCTTGAATACAAGGATAGAAAATGTGACTTTATTCATAATAAAAAATTAAGAAAAAGCAAGGACAGGTTAATTAAATCCATGTATGGACTAGCTATTCAAGAATCTCAGTAGATACAAGACATACAGGAATGGTTTCATGCATGGTAACTGTGAAAACATGGACAATAGCAGGAGGTTTCCTTGAGCCTTGGGAAAAGTGGGTTTTTTTTTTATTTATTTTTTATTTTTTTTTATTTTACTTTTTTTATTGTGCACTCATTAAGTCAATAATGTGGTTAATGACCTTTTGTTGGAGTGTCTGCTACTTATAGAAGGAAGTTCAAAATCAGCATAATGTCAGAGCTTCCGAAGGAAAGGTTCTGATCAAAACAAAATTAAAAGTGGGAAAATAAGTAATGTAGATGATTAATATTCGATTCACAGGTCACAAGATATTTTAAAATAAATTTAAATTATTCAGCCATTAGAACACAAATTTCAATTGAAAAGCAGTTGATAAAAGTTACTGAGCTACCACTGTGCTCCTAATATATGATTTTGAGTAGATTTGTATATTTTTGTGATTCTTTGCTATTTTCTTTCCATTTGAATTAGTATTTGAATAATGGATTCTTGTCTGAAGTAACTTTCCTGTCAAAGCCATGGCATTTGAAATGAAAATTATTTATTGTAGGATTCACGGCTTGAGTTGATTTATAAAGTAAAATTTAATAGAAATTGCTTTAACCTTCAAGTAAGGAAACTCAAGTTTATAGACTTTATATTTTGCTTGATGAAGACTAACAAAGAAACATTCATTATTTTTGTGCCTACAGGTCTTCAAACATATAAAATGAATGTCAAAATAATATTTTATGTAAAAAGTACAGTTATTAAAGGATTAAGCAATAGCATTCACTTAGCAACATTCACTATTTAAATAGGTGTATATATACAATATTAAGCATAATAACTTAAGAAACAAACTTAATATCAAAGAAAGTTAAATAAAACTATAATTATAGTATGATTTGTAGTATAGATGTCCAAAAAGATTGCTGCAAGACATTAAATGAAAATTTCATAAAGGGATATATAATTTTCTATCTTTTTCTGCTATATATATATATACATATATATGAAGATATTAGGTGGATTAAAATTGAGATGAATATTTTTCAAAAATAAAGTAGTGCAGTGAGTAAGAGTCATGATTTTGAGCTAAAAATAAAGAGTTTTTACTGCCAAAACAGTGCATCTCTAGTTTTTATCAGAGCAAGGGATAGGGAGGTCTTTAACTGTGTGATCTTGTACTAGGTTTACATTTTTGAAAGTTGATTCTTCCCATACCACATGCATCATACTTACATATATTATGACTTAAGAAATCTGTTTAAACAATTTGATGACAGGATACCGTTAAAGACATATCATTGGAAATGTAAAGGTAAATTTGAGAAATGGTCAAGCCGAAGGTCCCAGTTTGAATCTACACCCATATGAGTCTGTGAGGAAAGTAACAAGAAACACAGGAAAGTGTAGCTTCTACAGATGAGGAAAAGTTACACCATGCAATGTTTAGACAAGAAAGACTAGAAGTCTGTCAGGCGATGTTGCCTGTAGGATATCCAGATGGAGTTTCACAGCAGTAAATAAACCAGTGCAGAGGAAAATGAAATTTGACAGACAGGTGGATGCAATAATTAGAACTCATGAAGAATTAAATGTCAAAGAAAGAGTAAAGTGGACTTGAAGACCAGGAGAGCAAAACCCATTAAAAGCTGATAATGAAGAAACTGTGAAGTTTTCAAATATCTACTCTCAAAATGAGAGAGTAAATTTAATAGGAACATACAAAAAGAGGAAAATATTCAAGGTTTTTTTGTTGTAAATCTGTCTCCATCTTTGAATATTATTCTTCAAGAACAACAGCAACAACAAAAAGTTCAATAGGAGGTAAATATCACAATTTCCAAGTCAAACAAGCCAGTTTAGCAATGCCAGATGCCTATGAGTACCTGATTAGGCAAATGAGAGAGGTTTCAGACTTCATTTGTAATTTACTTGAAGGAGATAGCATCTTGCTCTCCATTGCTTTATTTTTTTTTGGCCTAGGGGAACAGATAAATTCAAAGTAAACATGTTGTTGATAAAGATGAATAATAACATTGCAAATAAACTCAATTTTTATTTCTTCAGTAAACACAACCACCATTACCAATGCACTTTTATTTGAATGCTGTTTTGGGGACAATTAATACAAAAGAATTGGTAATTCCCAGTGTGAACAGATCACAAAGAAAGAAGCTATAGATCAGTGTTTGGGATTAGTTTTTCACTCTCATCTAGACTCATCAACTCTTATCATCATTTATTGATCATTTACAGTATACTTAGCATAACAGAATGTACAGATAACATTTTCCTTGCTTTGGAGAAGCTTACATTCTAAAAAGAAAATGCATGCACCTCTTTTAAAATGGCATTTTTGTTTGGTGTTTTCTATAAAGAACATTCCATAGGGTATGGGCATTGGTTATAACTTGCCTTACCATTAATTTAGTTTAAGAATTATTTAAAAGGGAGCCTGTGATATTCCATTCAGGGATGGATTTCCATAAAGTTGAACACAAGTTCAATAGAAAGGATCTCTGCTGCAAGAAAGGATGGGAGGGGGGGAGTTCTGTAGGCTAAAATTGGGGAAGCAGGTTATCTTAGACACAATGGAGTCAGAAAAATCAGTATTTCAAATACACAGCTACCAAGAAAGGATATATAGTGACAAGACAGAAGGTGAAAAAGGTGACCCTGTGCACATGACAAATAGAATTAAGAGATGGAAATCAGAAGCATGCTGCCAGAGTACCAAGAAATTCTTAAAATCCAAGAGTATTTGCTAGCTCAGAACTTAACATTCAGTGATACCTAATGGCATGATGGAAGAAGAACATTGTGGCTTTCCAAGTTAAAAAATGCTTCAGAAAAACAGTTGTCTTTGTTTATTCTTCCTGCCACCTAAAGAAAAAAAAAAGTCAATATATGAGTGGGGGGGCATAGGTAGGAGATGTATGGATTTTTTCAGAAAAGTAAGTATGTTAAAAATTTTTGTTACAATAAAATCTGTGTTCAAAATTAGTAAAAGCTCATTAGCTGCCAAGAGGAAATAAGGAATGTCTTCCCAAGAATATACAATTCCCTTACTTAAAAATTAATTTGTATGAAATGCTGGAGAGAAAGTAGGTGAAAAGTCCATTTATAAATCTTTTATTTCACTTACATGTACTGTACTTAACAAAATACATGTTTTTAAAAATTTTGCTTGCTCATGAAATTTCACAAAATATTAAAGGATGTTAGCCAATATGTTAAATTATTTCTCTATTAACTATTTTTGAATCACATGTATGTTAGGCAAGTGTCAAAGGAGAAAAATCACAAAAGGAAAAAATACAGAACAAAAGTTAAATACATAGTATTTTTTTAAGTTCTATGCTTAATTCACAGAGAGTAGTGAACACCAAATAATTCATTTCTGCTACATATTTTCTATTATCTTTGTTTTTAGGTTTTCTTTTTTAAATTAATTAATTTATTTTTTAAGGATTAACCAGAATTGGCAAATTCTTAACCATATTAAACAAAAAAGGAAAAACCTACTTCAATAAAACTAGACATTGAAAGGGAAATATTATAACAGATATGAATGAAATTCCAGAAAATCATAAGGACATATATTGTAAATTAGTTTCAATAAATTGAAGATTCTGAAAAAACTGGTGAGTTTTTAGATAACAAATTTAAACCTAAATTCAATGAATAGTTTTTAACTAATGCATACTCTGTAACCTTGAAATATTAATACAATCCTCCATACTGAAAATAAATAATAGCAATAACAAAATTAAACACAAGAAAATATGAACTTACTACAGAATTCTACTATAACTCAACAACTAAGACAAATACATGTCATATAATTTCATAAAACATAAGAAAATATACAAAGCTATATCCTTTTATATGGAGGGAGAGAGAGAGAGAGAGAGAGAGAGAGAGAGAGAGAGATGATACTAAATAGTGATAACTTTACAAATAATGGAATGTGAAACATTTTTCCCTGACAATAAAAACTGGGTCATAATTTTGTGTAATGAAAGGCTCTAAGGCTGTGGTCAAGGGCATCTATGCTAAGACAAAATCTCAAAATGCATACGTGAGATATCTATCTGCTTGAACCATTGCCTTGCATGTGCTCCAAACCTTAAAATGCCCACAATTTGTAATTTTGACTAGGACTAATTACCTCTTTTATTACACAGGAGGACAACCAATATTCAGATAGTTTGTTTATTTAGGCATTAAAAGAATTGTACCATGGCCCTGCTTAAAAAACAGTATACCAAAAGTACCATGCCCTACATGTACAACTCTTATAAAAATTCCACACTTTTATATGGTCACAACAAGGTGAAAATTAGTAACTCCCTCAAGTTACTTGGCTCTAAATATTGAAACATAAAATTCATTTGAGAAATATAGAAATTAAAATAGAAGTTAAAACCCATTGTAAATCATAAACAAATGAATAACAACAAAGAAACACTATTTGTGAAACAGCATAGATGACAAATGGTCCACCATGAGAATTTTAAAATGAGAAAGACAAAAGTTTGAAGACTAGGTCAACATTCCCTTCTTCTCTGTCTTCTGCCTTGCTTCTTTGGCTAACCAATGTCCACAATGTCAATTGGTCCCTCAATTTACCACAGTATCTTTGTTCATTTTTTTAGCTCATGTATCAAGTTCAAGTTCAACAATGGCTCCATCAAAACCTGTTTCTGGCCCATAGCTTCCGTTTCTGCTCCCAGACCAGTGCTGTCTGCAGAGTCCCAGCACACTCTGGAGCAGGGGCAGATAATTGCTTCTGGTCACCATACCCACAGCTCTGGCTGAGGGAGTTTGCATGGCTACCCACCGCCACCTCGAACTGAGCGTGCCAACAACTGCAGGGGCCTCTGAAGGACAGACTCAGACCCTGACCAGAGAAGTGACAGGAGGCACACAAACCCGAGAGCCACAACTGACCAGGAGCCATCTAATTGTGAACCACTGACGTCATGGGCAAACGTCAGTGCAAAAAATTACATAATAATACAAAGGACAACATGGTAACTCCAGAAGAGAGCGGCGATCTTACAAATACAAGATCTGAACTGAGCAATGAAGAGGAAACAGAAGGGAGCAACACCAAAAATTCCTTTTCAATGATCATTGAAGCTCTAAAAGAAGATATGAAAAAAAGCCTTAAAGAAATAGAAGAAAATACAAACAAAAGGGCTGGAGAGATGGCTCAGTGGTTAAGAGCAACGTCTGTTCTTCAAAAGGACCGGGGTTCGATTCCCAGCACCCAAATGGCAGCTAAAAACTGTCTGTAGTTCCAGTTCCAGGCACACACCAAAGCAAATACATAAATAAATAAAGTTTTGTTTTTTGTTTTTTTTTTTTTTAAAAAAAAGAAAATACAAACAAAAAATTGGAAGAGATGAACAAATCAATGAAAGAAACATGCCAGGAACTAAAAGCTGAAATAGAAGCAATAAAAAAGGCACAAAATGAGGCAAAGATTAAAAATAGAGAACCTGAAGAAAAAAGGTGGAACCACAGATACAACCATAACAAACAGAGTTCAAGACATGGAAGATAGAATTTCTGAAGTAGAAGACTCAGTAGCTTAATTAGATATATCAGTCAAAGAAAATAGTAAAACTAAAAAAGCCATAACTCAAAATGTCCAGGAAATCTGGGACACCATGAAAAGACCTAATTTGAGAATAATAGGAATAGAAGAAGGAGAAGAATACCAGCTCAAAGGCACAGATAATGTTTTCAATAAAATCATAGAAGAAAACTTTCCTA
>PVIH01008546.1:0-89879 GCA_004025045.1 Sigmodon hispidus
TCATCTTGGTCAATTAGTTCATCTAAGGTAAGAAGGGAGTTAGAATTTTTTACCATCTCTTCCATATTGAGCTCTTCTTCATCAATGACTTCATCCACAGTAACCAGAGCCTGTGCAGCTGCATCTTCTTCGTCTCCAATTTCATCTAGCGTCACAAAGGACAATTCCCCCTCAACACTGCGAGGGACACAAGTTTCCCTATCCTGGGCCTTTTGAAGTACCAGTGAATGCAATACCACCCTGCTTAGCCACTGTGGTGGAGAAATGTGTGCCCAACAGCAATGGTGAGATTTCCTATGTGACATTTCATTTTGGGTATCACTTGGGCTCCACTATGCTTTGTGGTCAGATAGACATTATTCTGGATGCTTTTGGGGAGTCTTTCTTTCTTTCTTTCTTTCTTTCTTTCTTTCTTTCTTTCTTTGTTTTGAGGGGGGATAAGATTAATATTTAAACTGATTTTTTTTGTTTTTTTTGAGTGAAGTACATTGCCTGGTTGCCTCATTGTGAGAACAGTCCTTCTCTAACCACTTGAAGGTCCTATATTGACCCATGAATGGCCTCCCCCAGTCGAGAAGGAATTATGCAGCACATGCCTTCTTGAAATGCAGCAGCATCTCTGCATCGCAGTTCTAGATAACCAGCTGATCCAGCAGAGCTGGAGCTTACCAGCATCAATAACACACAAGACAGCTCTTTAACTAAATAAATTTCTTTGCACAAATGGTTCTTACTGATTTTTGTTTGTTTTTTTGACAGGGTTTCACTATGTTGCTTTGGCTCTCCTGGAACTCATTATGTTGACTAGGCTGGCCTGAGATCCACCTGTTTATGCCTCCCCAAGTGCTGGAATTAAAGGCGTGCACCACAAAGCCCAGGTTTTATTTTTTAAAGAAAAGTGTGTGTGTGTGTGTGTGTGTGTGTGTGTGTGTGTGTGTGTGTGTGTGCGCGCGCGCGCACATGCATAGGCACACTTGTACTTGCATGGGCTCATGCATGCAGGTGCCCATAAGGCCAAAAGAGGGTGTTGGACCTCCTGAAACTGTAGTCACAGATGGCTGTAAGCATCTCAGTTTGGAGGGCTGGAGAGATGGCTCAGAGGTTAGGAGCATCTCAGTTTGGATACCGGGGCTGAGCAGCCCCTCCAGCCCTGGTTCTGTTTCTTTGTCAGACTCTGGTTGGTGTTCTTTCTGGTCTCACCATACTCTCCATACACACGTGTTGCACCTGTCCTGGGCCACCAGAGTCTCAATGCCAGTCTCTTGGGATCATCTTCTCTATGGCTTTCCTTCTTCCACATGGCCCCGCCCTGATTTTCCAGCCTCCACCACTTTTGCATTATCACCTTTGGGCTTTTTTATCATAGAATCACTGCATCCAATCAGCACTGGTCCTGGAACTCCTGGCTCTACTTCTATCAGCTTTGTGTGCGGTGAATTAAAAGGAGCAAGGCAGAAAAGAGAAAGAACCACACTTTCTTCATCACAGAAAGAATCATCACAGAAAGCATTTCTTCCCAGACTAGGGGAACAAACCCATTCTTCAAGAGGCCTTTGAGACCCTTCAGCATTGTGCATCTTCAGTGCTGAAGCTGGGCCAGGCTTCAGCCCATCCATATGGAATTATCAATGCCCACTCCCACCCCAGTGGCATTTCAGGGAAGGGTCTTGTCTTCTTTGATCCCAGGAGAATGGCTTCCTTTATCCAACTGCCTCCTGAGAGCTCTTTAGGGCTCCAAGTACTTTGTGCCCTCTCTGTTAGAATCCATCCTCACTACACTGAAAATAGACAAGTGCTTTGCTCTCTGGCTGGGGCTCAAGGATGCCTGTTCATGCCTCTCTCTTCAGGGACCTTCTGAGGGGTCACCAGGTAAGCAGAGCCTCTTCTCTGCCTGGTTTCCATACGTATGAGAAAGGAGACAAGGAGGCTGACACTTGGCCTCACTGACACTTTTGGTCAGATGAAGGCCAAGTTAGAGAACTTAGCTTTTGCATGGGCCAACTGGTCCTTCTTAGTAAATCCACACGATGGGATCATTTGTTGCATAAGACTACATGGAACAGGGCATGTGGGGAAGACTAGCCAATGCTGGGAAGTGGCAGGCTGACTTGTCCCTGTAGACTCCTCACCTCCAGGGAAAGAGCAGACTGGCTTCTATAAGCTCAACATTTTCCTTCCCAGGTTTCCTAGTCAGGGCCTTGTCCAACAAATCCTTCCTCATCCAGCCATGGGGTGGAGCAGGGTTATTTGACCTGCTGGGGTAACACTACCTTCCCACTGTACTTTAGAAAGAAAGAAGGGGGGCTGAGGGCTGGATTCGCAGGTAAAACACCCTCTGCCCAAGTGTGAGGACTCGGAACCCATGTGAAAGCTGGGCATGTTAAAACATCCCTGTCATCCCAGTTCTCCTGTGATAAGAAGGGATGGAGACAGCTTAACCTCTCTCTGGAAGCTTCTTGGCCAGCTGGCCAGCCCTATGCAGCAGCAAACATCAAACAGGGTGGAAGGTGAGCATTAACACTCAAGGTTGTAGTGGTGCCCCCCCCATGTGAGCATGAGAGCACACACACACACACACACACACACACACACACACACACACACACCCCACATGCATAGAAAGAAAACCAGAGTGATAGTCCTCTTATTTTACATATCAGAAAACTGGGGGCTTTGGTTAGGCCACTTCTTACCAGAGTGTTCTGTAACTATAGTCCGTCATTTGTGTGACAGACACTAGT
Source organism: Sigmodon hispidus (assembly GCA_004025045.1). Classification (NCBI taxonomy): domain Eukaryota; kingdom Metazoa; phylum Chordata; class Mammalia; order Rodentia; family Cricetidae; genus Sigmodon; species Sigmodon hispidus. The sequence goes on from PVIH01008546.1 coordinate 2,742, forward strand.
GGCAATACTGTTCCAAGCACAATTCTAAAGCAAGAAGACAGCAGTCTTTGCCTCCTACCATTAGCTAATGCTCAGGGAACCCCCAGCCGCCTTGGCTTACACTCCTGTAGAACCTGGGAGCAGCCCTGGAAGACTCTGCCCGTAGGAAATCTTGGCACAGAGCTGTGATTGTGGGTTCAGAAAACACTGCCCTTGGCTCACTTAATTCTCTCCACATAATTAGAAGAGGGAGAAATGAAATGTCAGGAGGAAATACGCATTTAATTCATATTTAAGAGCCCTGTTCATTTTTAAATCCTGGCCCTTTCTGTTCCTGCCTCTGTCCTTGGTCACTGTAAATCAGTTTTAAAAAAATGTTTTCAGATTAGAAAAGGACAAGGAAGGGAAAGAGCAGCCCTTCACATTTAATCTCTCACTGGCGCCAGTTAGACTTTTAAATTTGAAGCATAGTAAGGAGGCAGAGGTGGCCTCTGGCCCACTGAGAAGCAGAATAATCTTAAATGGTGATAGACTTTTTTTGGGGGGACAAGGTGATCAGTGTGTGAGACTTCCATCATAAATTACCTAAAGAATTGAGATTTCTCTCAGAGCCATGGGAGAAACAGGCATTTCCAGTTCCTCCTTAATGAGAATATGAACAAGGCCACTCCAGAACAAGAGCTTGCATGAGCTCTCTTAAAAAATGTAAAGAAGAAGGAAGAAAGGAAGGGGCAGAAAAGTGACTATTAAAATTTACTCTGGGGAAAAGTAACTCTCCAAGGCTCCTAGCATCAAGAGCTAAACCTAGAATGAAAGAAACTAGGTGGGTTATTTGAGAGTCTTAAACCACTATGAAATAAATCTGAGGGACTTACACTGGTGAGCTGACCTGGCCCTGTGGCCTCGCCGCGGCCGGCTTGCTCTGCCCCCTAGCGGACATGTGTGGTGCTGCAGCTCTGGACTCCAGCTGCGGAATAGCGGGCCACCTTTAGACAGCGCCGCGTGCTGACGCGGTCCGCGCACAGCCTGGTCACCGCTCTCCGCTTGCCTTCCCTCGGTATCCAGCCACTAGCAAAGTCGCAGGCTAGAGGATTGCAAAGACTCCGGGATCTACCCAGGGGGGCACCGAGGGTGGCGCCGGCAGCTCTCCCATCCTGGGGAGAGCCCGCGCATCTCTGCGGCCATCTGCTGCGGTGCAAACTTCCCTGGTGGTGAGGCAACTTTGGGCTAACCTCAGGTTCGTTTCAGGTGCTTGGGTCCTGCACACCGTGGGGACAGGGTGGCTAGGACCAGTGGGACCATTAGCTTCTGACAGCAGGCTCTGGTGCCTCTGGCACTTCTAGTTCCTGTAGGTGTTTAGGATGCTCCGCGGGACTGAAAAGTGACAGCTTGGATGATGACACAGAGCCCTCGAGGCGACTTTATGGCTTCCGGGCTGGGGGATTCCTGTAAGCGGCGGCGTCTACCTTAGGAGTAGCAGCCTTGCCTGGGGTGGGGAGAGAGAGGCGGCTAGGCTCTCAGACAGGAGTCCCCTCCCGGAGCGAGTGGTTTCGGGAAGTTCCGGGAGCCAGGCTGAGAGTCTTGGAACTGAAGGAGGTGAAGAAGGATGCGCATAAGCTGAGCTTTCAGGGGATCCCACAAAGATGTACTTGAAGTAAAGCTTACCAAGATGGGTCTGCCTTGGGTGTCCACTAGGAGGTGGCTTGTGCTAAGTGTTTGGGGGTTCTCCGGAAAGCGGTTAATTTCGAGCCTCTTCTCCGCAGGCAGAGCAGCTGACCCTTTCCTGGGACCCCCGCTCAGGTGCATCTGTAGCGGATCAAAGAAGGTACTGCAAACCGGGATGTCTGCGGTGGTGGCTGAGCGGCTGGGCTTGTGTCCTGAGACTCAGATAACTTGAGATTTCCAGGAAAGGGACAAGTACGCCTCACACGCGTCCTAAAAGAAGCACAAAGGTCTTCTCACTATCCTCCTTGTTTGTTTCAGGGCGGGAAGAGGCAGATCAGTGCCTGGGTGCTCCTGCGGACACCTGGACGGCGCATCGGGCCCCGCCCCACGCGCTACGCTTTAAAGAGCAGCAAGGCCGGCGCACCCTCGCGGTTGCGGTCGCGGTCATGGAAGGCACACCCGCAGCCAACTGGAGCATCGAGTTGGACCTCGGGAGTGGAGTGCCGCCGGGGGTGGAGGGGAACCTCACGGCAGGGCCGCCGCAGCGCAACGAGGCCCTGGCGCGCGTGGAGGTGGCCGTGCTGTGCCTCATTCTGTTCCTGGCGCTGAGCGGCAACGCGTGCGTGCTGCTGGCCCTGCGCACCACGCGCCACAAGCACTCGCGCCTCTTCTTTTTCATGAAGCATCTGAGCATCGCCGACCTGGTGGTGGCTGTGTTCCAGGTGCTCCCGCAGCTGCTGTGGGACATCACCTTCCGCTTCTACGGGCCCGACCTGCTGTGTCGTCTGGTGAAATACTTGCAGGTGGTGGGCATGTTTGCCTCCACCTACCTGCTGCTGCTTATGTCGCTCGACCGCTGCCTGGCTATCTGCCAGCCTTTGCGCTCGCTGCGCCGCCGAACCGACCGCCTGGCGGTGCTGGCGACGTGGCTGGGCTGCCTGGTAGCCAGCGCGCCACAAGTGCACATTTTCTCTCTGCGCGAAGTGGCGGATGGCGTCTTTGACTGCTGGGCTGTCTTCATCCAGCCATGGGGACCCAAAGCCTATGTCACATGGATCACGCTCTCCGTCTACATTGTGCCGGTCATCGTGCTGGCCGCCTGCTATGGCCTCATCAGCTTCAAAATCTGGCAGAACCTTCGACTCAAGACGGCAGCGGCCGCGGCAGAGGCCGACGGAACTGAGGGATCTGCAGCAGGTGGAGCTGGGCGTGCGGCGCTGGCTCGGGTCAGTAGCGTCAAACTCATCTCCAAGGCCAAGATTCGCACAGTGAAGATGACCTTCATCATTGTACTGGCCTTCATCGTGTGTTGGACGCCTTTCTTCTTTGTGCAGATGTGGAGTGTCTGGGATGTCAATGCACCCAAAGAAGGTAGTGCAGGTGGGAAGGGCAGAGGGTGGCAGGGGTAAGTGCTAGTTCTGTTATCTTTGTACTTACAAGGTTCTGAGGTCCTCCTGGGGCATGACTTGGTTTGACAATTGAAACTGAGGCAGGTGTCCCTCTTTCCTACAGAGAGACAGAATAGAGGCAGGTTTCCAAACTGAGCACAGGCTTAGGCTACTGTTTCTTGGAGTTTACTTTAAACTGAGCTACTTTAAGTCAGCCTGGACCTGTAAGGTCAGGGTTGGATAGGGCCAACCCCAGGAAGGGACAGTTGGTCCTTCGAAAGCTGTAGGGTTGTCCAATGAAGGCTGGATGGGACTCTTGAGGAACCTCTGTGGATGTTAAGGTAAGTTCCAGAGCCTCTCATCTGATGGTGGTCATGGAGTGGTGAATACCTTAGAGGCTCTGGGCAGGGACAGGGCTGGGGTGACCAGGACGGAGCCTTGTTCTGGGAGAGAAGAAGGGAGCCAAGAGACAGAGCTTTGACTGGAAGGTTGTGTGATCACCACACAGGAGGGAAGAGCCTTCCACCCTGGAGACCCCCGAGGTTCTAGGATAGTGGCTTGCATTTATGAGAAGCCTGGAGGGGGTGGAGTGACGCATCTGGAGGCGGGACCTGGGGAAACAGCAATCTGGGCTCCAGGCCTGTGGTTTGTGCTGGGCACCAGGTGCAGCATCTGGACAGCTGCCTTCAATCCTAGCAGCTCCAATGATTTACTTGGGAGTAGCTGGAGCCATCCTCACTGGTGGCTCTGCTTATACCTTTGCTTCGAAGATTAGCACAGCCCACACCTGGGAAGGCCTAGCCCACACCTGGGAAGGCATAGCTCACACCTGGGAAGGCCTAGCCCACACCTAGGAAGGCATAGCCCACACCTAGGAAGGCATAGCCCACACCTGGGAAGGCCTAGCCCACATCTGGGAAGGCATAGTCCACATTTGGGAAAGCCTAATCTCACTTCACAAACCTTCCAGAAAGGAATTAGCTGTTCTAACTCTCAATGGTGCAAAATGGCATTATGGATATAATCACTGATGGTCACAACACCAAATCTCACCAAAGGTAAGTTCTCAGAGCAGATGACTGGAGTTCCACAGCTCTGCTCCTCTCTGGAAGTCACAGGCCCCTGGATTCACAGAGCCCTCCTGATTGCTCATACTGGACAGGACACCTATCACTAAGCATTTACTGGTGGCCTGTGGTAGTCAGGGTGAACACTGCTATGTGAATTCTGTTCATTGTGTGGCCTCTAGTCTAAATAATAAAGGCCTAGAAACAGAAAGGCATTACAGAAAGTTTGGACAGAGCAATAGCTTGAGCCTGACTTTCCTGAACCAGAAAGGGCCATGGCCAGGGAGCTGAGCAAGGTCTAAGACTGAAGTGAGAGTTTCTAAATAAGGCCCCAGGCCTAGCTCCTTCCTCAGTAGAACTGGAGGATCTTAGCCCATATGGTACAGAGGAAACTCCAATACCAATGGCTGTAGATACTATGGGTACCCCCTGGGGCAAGCCTGGGGGACACCTGCTGTATTGGTAATTTTTCTTGTCTCTGTGACAAAAGCAATTTAAGCAAGAAAGGTTGATTTAGACTCACAGTGTGAGGGGGCAGTTGTCTGTCATGGTGGGAAGGCATAACAGCAGGCTGGTCATATTGCATCCACTGGCAGAAGGCAAAGATAACCCTGTTGCTCTGCCTAAATTCTCCTTACTCGGTGCAGGCCTGAGGCTATGGATGGTGCCACTCACATTCAGGGTGGGTCTTCCCTCCCCCTGTAAACCTGGAAACATCACCCTCACAGACATGTCCAGTGGTCTGTCTTCTTGGTGACTAAATCCTGACAATCTGAAAGTGAGAGTTGGTGACATCTGGCCCCGCCTTCTGTGCTAACTGGCTCTGAGATGCTGAGTCAGGGGACATTTTGTCTCTTGACCCTCCATGTCTACCTCTGAGGATGAGGCCACTTCAGGGCCTGTAGTGGCTGTTTGTGGAAACACCTTGGAGTGCCTGGCTCTTCAGTGACATAGCCCTATGGAAAGCCACGGGGAAAGTGGACAAGGGACTCGTGGCAGCTTTTTTCTTCTTGGCCTCAGTAACTCTCCAACTTGATTGTGCAGGTCATATACCATAATGGACAGGTCTCAACTGTGTTGGCTCCTGTAGGATGGTGGTTGTGAGCACTTTGGTGCTCTGGGCTTCTATCTTGCTGTTTCTCTGGGTTCTGCTCTAAGTGGGCATTTATCTCTCTCTGTGTATGTGTAGTTCATGTGTATAAGCATTCATTTTGTTTGTGTAGGTGTTGGTTCATTTGTGTGTGTGTGTGCATGCTATGATCATGTGAGGGTGGGTGCACGTGTATGAGTGGGTACATGTGTATACATGTGTGTATATATTCCCAGACACTTGTATTCATGTGGGTTTGGAAACCTTATGCAGTGGCTCAGGTGCTTTCTTGATTTTTGGAGACATTGTTTCTTATTGGCCATTCAGCTAGACTGCTTGGACAGTCCCCTGTCTCCAACCCCATCTCCTGGGCAGTAGGGTGGCAAGCTGGCTTTTCAACATGGGTGCTGGTGATCTAACTCGGGTCTTCATGCTTGGAAGGCAAGCACTTGGCAGCTGAGACAACTCTTCTGCACAAATAATGTCTGCTTCTGAAAAAGAAGAGGCAAATCTTAACAAGTACCAGGGCCTTAGGGAGCCAGTGAGAGCAGGTGGGCTGCTGCAATCGGTGGCAGCTGGCTGGCCTGGGATGCTGAGATGCCGGGTGAAGGTGGAGAAGTGAGAGTCTTGTTTCCCCACAGTGGAAAGGCTGTTGGGGAGGGCCTAGCTCTGGTCTTGGAAGCTGGACCATTCCCTGGTGAGGAGAGAGAGGAAGAGACCAGGTGTTCAAAGTGTCCTTTCTGGGACGCTTGCTCCCGGGTCAAGCCATGCTTGGCCAGCAGATGGCGCTTCTGAGCCAGGCGTCTGTCCTCTTGGCCACACCTTGTACCTGAACAATCCCTCTCGCTGGTTCCCTCTCTCCAATTCACCCTACTATCTGAGTGTGAACTTCATTTTTCCAGAGGGAATTGCATTTGAGTCCAGTCACCCTGAAAGCAGGTCATGTCCTCTCATCTAACAGGGAGACTGTCTTTTTGCCTTTTCAGTGTGATAGAGGAAGCAGTTGATTTATCAAGACTTTCTGGCTGCTAATTTCATGCTTCAATTCAGACCAGTCCTTTATCGACCTTTCTTATTTTCCAGTCTCTGCTTGCAGTCAGGGACACCGGCTACAAATGGGACAGAGTCCCCAGCCATGGAGTATAGAAAGTAATAGAATATGATGGGATGATCCTGCACTAGACATACTCATTTACCATGTAAAGTGAAAGTTCACAGGAGGCAGTGGCTGGTTCCATTTCCCTGAGGGAGAAATCAGAGTTTCTGAGATGAAGCAGTATTTGAAAAGGCTCCTGAGGGCTGAATAGGAGCCTTCTATACAAAGAAGAGGGTTCATGTTTCATAGTCGAAGCATAGACAGTTACTTTCTTATTTCTTTCCATTCCCTATCCATAGGAGTTGAGCTAGTTAGAAAGAATTTTAAAATTGTACAAAGACCACTGAGATTCTGGTTAAAAAGCTGGTTTGGCTGGTCATACTGGGTGTGGTGACTCAGTGTCTGCATCTTTGGTACATGTACAGGTGTTGCCAAGTGGTACCCAGGAAGTCAGCCACCAACTATACTTTGAGTAGCAGAACCTTAAGGCATAGTTTGTGACCTAACCCTGCCACATGCCACATGCCTCTCACATGCTTCAATATGAACTGTTCCTTGAGATTGGAGTGATGTGGAATTCAGGAAGATCTGGCCTTTTTTTCTTCAGCCCAGCTCACCTACAAACCTTACATATTGGCAGAGCCTAAACTAAGGCATTTTAACTTCAGTAATCCAAATCCTCTTCACAGCCATGAAATGCATGGAGTTCATATACCACAGAGAGTTCTAGAAGAATCATAGTTGTAAAAGTTCAGCCTTTGCAAAGATTTATCTTGTGGCATGTTCTGAGACTCCTCCTTTATGTAAAGATACATTTAGAAGGAATGTTTTGAAAGGCCTCTGGGAGTCCTGCTACCCCACAAGTCCTTGTTGTAATAGGGGCTTCCCCCTGGTTCTACATATTCTGGGGGAGGCCTTGCCCAGGGTGGGGATTTTAGGAAGTGGCTGGTGAGTCAGAGGAGAGGAGCCATAAGCCTTTGTTTGCACTGTATGTGGATGCCTGGGTTGCCTCAGGAACAACACAGCCTGTAGGGACTGTGGCCAGCTGCCTACCAGCTGTCCTGGGCTAATTTGGGCCTTCAATGAGGGCATAGTGAGTGCCAGGAAATCCAAAGGGAGTAGTTCTAGGGGTGTGAGCGAAGCTAGTCTGCTGGGGACACAATGCCTGGTACTGTCACTGCACAGCCTCCTATGCCTCCTTGTCCCCTGTGAACCACAACTGTGAGGCAAATGCACATGCAATTCTCCCGCATGGCATCAGCACCAGACTCTGTGATGTGTGGATGCTTCTGCCCATGCCTCTACTTCGTAGAGAAACATTTGCAGGTGTCTCCAGACCCCAGCTCGCCCACCCAGCCTCTTCCTCAAATGCTGCCACTCTTGTTTAGTTCAGAGCCGGTCATTTCACCCAGAGTGTCAATCCCTGTGCCCAGGAACTTAAAGAGTCTCTATGGGTCCCAGTGCCAGTGTGGCTCTGTCAGGGATACATTGGATTCAGAGGCAGCTAGATCTTCCTCCTCCAGATAGCTCCCGGGTAAGTGGATGGTCCAGTACTCTCTCTTATCATTTCTTTCTGGCAGGGACCAGCCATACCAGGTTGATAGCCTGGGAACCTGCTAGGACCCTATGAGCAGACTCATGGGGAAAGTGCATTTTTTTTTTTTTATTTCAGGAGAGAGAAAATCAGGATTTTATAGCTGGCCTTTCTGGAGGGTCCCCTGGAGTCCTGCTCATCTTGTGTCCAGAAACCTAGCCTGCTGTGCTAATTATGTTGCTGGTAGTGTAAGTTTCCCCAGATGGATTCTCTTGAGTTTCTCCCATCTATACATCCAGTCCCAGGGCTTTATTTTTTTTTTCTTTTAATTTTTGAGAAGTTAGAGGAAAGGCCTAAGGGTAGTTTTTTGACTGCTCTGATCAGAACCCCTGACCATGGACTTATATACATGACAACAGCAGATCCCATCTTTTATCCCTTTATCCATCAGCCACAGCGCCAGGAAGTCTTTCTACACTAGCTGTAAGACTCTCTTCATTTTCTTACTTTCCTGTGTGGCCTTCAGTGTCTAGATGGTGGAAACAACATTCACAGGGCAGACATGACTCAGAGAAGGACCAGAAAGGACTCAGACCTGGGGGTTGAGAGGGGTCCCGTATTTCAGACACCTCCTTCCTCAGGGTAGTTCTTCTGGGCTCAGTGTCTCCTCCTAGGGGACTTGTGTCTTGCCTCCATCCTGGGCTCTGGATCTCTCCTGTCTCTCCACAAAGCGCCTATCTTCTGGGAAATGTGACAGGTGGCAAGGCTTACAGGGATCTTTTAATCAGGCTGGGTTCCTGGCCTTGGAGCATCTTCACGGAGAGTTCATGAAGTGTGAGGCAAGAAGAGGCGCCACGGTGAGCACTGAGCAGCCTCAACTCTGGCGGTTGGAGAGTGAGCTCTGAGTCCTGAAGGGCTGAGATTTCAGCGTTCCTATTTTGAAGGGGTGGGACCACATTTTTCTCTTGTTGAATGGGTGGGGACCACAGCATTCTCTTCTTTTGGGGTGGGACTACAGTATTTTATAGCCTGCTGGACTTGACTAAAGGTAGATATGGATCAGTCAGCACCCCTAGACTGAAGATGTGCCCAACATTTTGGCTTCTCTGGGCAACAGTGAACAAAGAAAAAAAAATGTCTTTGGTTACATGTTTAGATTTCAATGATATCAAATGCACAGTCTGCAGGCTTTGAGGACATACATATGTTTATTTTGTGTGACACTGAGATGTGTATTGTTATTGACAGAGTTCATACTTGGGTAGTTCACAGTCAAGCTTCAAAACAGAAATAGTGTGATGTTTTAAGTAAGGTTATGACTATGTTGGTCTGCATTCATAGCTTCCCTGAGCTGGATATAGCCTGGGCTATGGGCTGGATGCCCCTGCAAGCTTTTATACAACTAGTCTATGTATTGGGAAAGAAGATAAACTCGGGCTGGATCTCATGTGGGAGAGCACCAGGGGAGGATGTGGGCCTGGACCTCCAGGCTGCAAGGCTGGTAAGTGGAAGGCAGAGGGAATGGCTGTACATGTGTTTAGAGCAGGCAAGTCCTGGCTTATGACCCAGCTGAAGAAGGCCTCGGCATTTCCTAGCAATGTAGGTCCACCAAATCTGCAGTACAAGGCTCGGTATTTCCAGGGCACTGAGAAAAACAGCCAGAATCAAGGGTGCTTGTATCTACTATGAGTTATTTGTTCTGTGGTAGAGCTGACCTTATCTCAAAGTGCTTAAACCTGTGAGAAATTGACATGCTGGTAGAGCTGATCATTTTCACTATGCAGGCTTCAGGGTGTGGGCCTTTCAATACAGCACAAATGTCAACATGTCTGCTGCCCTTCTTGGCCCAAGAGCCATACTTTGGGACCAGTCAGTAACAGACACAGCCATATGGCTGTGATGCTTCGAGAACCCAGCCATGGGTGCCCGACTCTTTCTGTCTGGCAGAATTGGGCGGAGGGAGATCCGGACCAGCCGGCCTCTCCTTGGGGTTGGAACCAGATGATGAGTGTCGACCCAGCACCCGCTAGCCACTGGGGGAAATCACACTCTGAGTCCGGAGCCTTATCAAAGCAAGAGCTCACTTTATTACATCAGTCTGGGGCTTATATAGGGCTGTGAGAGGGGAGTGGGAATCTTGGGATAGGGTAGGTGGGGTGGGGAAAAAGGGCCAATAGCATGTTAGCAGAGGCTAGGCAGAGACGGTCTTAGATCAGGCTATGCTGAGTCACTCACACGTGGAGTTTATGGCCAGAGACGACATGTCGCCAAACTCTAGGAAGGCTTAGGAATTTACACTAGGCCACAACCCCCCGCAGCCTCAGGAGGGCCCAACACATGGGGTCCTACCTCCTTGCCCCACACAGGGTGCTTCACATTCCCAGACATACCCCAGCCCAGGGAACATAAGCATGCCTGTTTCCCATGCAGGAGGCTAACTCTGTGTTGGGGAGTACAAAAGCAACGCACGTGTATGAAGTGTACCTCCATCATTGCAGCAGGGATGGTGATGATGTGGAGGCTGTGTTTGCTGTTGGGGAATTTGAATTCTGAATTATATTTGTTTGTCAGCCAAGTCCATCTTCAATCCTGTGACGAGAACGTTTGCTTCCCATTTCACAGGGAAACTGAGGTTCAGAGATGTTGAGTAACTTTCCCAAGAACATACAGCTCTAAAATATTGAGCCAGATCCTTGCTCAGATCTGTGTGACTCAGAAGCAGAGTCATAATTTTATTCTGCTAACTGTAGTGTGGTGGGAGGTCTTCTTTCTGTGGTCCACATTGGGCTAAGTGTACTTACTCTGGGGTCTGCACCCTTCTCTGGGGCTCCTAGTATCCACCCTTTAACACATACCATTTTTTTCTCCATATGGGTTCAGATGACAATTTTTTTTAGGCTTTGGGGTTCAAGGTCTTGTTTACACTTGTTCAACTCTGCCCCTGAAAGCAGCTATAGAAAGCCTGTGAATGGATGGACATGGATACATTCTAATAAAACTTTATTGACAAAAACAGAGTGCAGGCAGACTTTTGCCCATGAGCCATAGTTTGCTAACTCTGGGTCTGTGCTTGGGGATATATCTGTCATTGGTGAGAAGGCTAATGATTCCATTGGAGGTATTTAAGTCCACTCTCAGGCACTAACTTCTAGGAACTCTATTCATCCTAGGATCAGGGGTAGGTAGTCTGTCTGTATGTGGTCCATACTGCCTTTGTGCACTTGCTTTGGAGCTGAGATTTGCTAGTGGGAGCCTAATCAGGCCACAAGAATAAGGAATCAGCTTCATTACTTTTGGATGGGAAGGTATGGTGTGAGCCCTTGACGGGGCTCACCTTCCTTTTCTGACACCATTCCCCTGATTTGTAAATCATGGTGTAAGCTTCTGGAACTGCACCTTCCTGGGAGCCTTGGACAGAGGTGCCGACACAGTCTGCCTGCATGCTCTTGCCCCACTTGAAAAGCACCACGACATGGGCCAACAATGTTTCCATGCTTTGGTCATTCTAAATGCAAAGCCATGATGTCACTCACTTCAGGTGACCCACCAAGATTATTCAGGGGGAGGATCCATATCCCATGTACCTAGAACCAGAGGTGTTTCTCTGGATATTGGAATATTTACACATACATAATGATCTGTCTTGGGGGTAGGACTGAGTGTAATCATGAAATTCACACCTGCTATATGTACACTATGCACATCAGCCTAAAGGGAATTTTACACAGGAATTTTAGTGCTGTTGGGTTTTGACTGACAATCACATGAGGTCAGGTGTGGCACTTCCAATTGGGGAATGATATCAACACATAAAAACTTTCTAACTTGGGAGCACTTGAAAGGCTGGGTTTCCTCATTGGGCCTGCTCAGCCTGTGATTACCCACAGCAGGGTACAGGCTGGTGCCTTTGGGCCTGACTGTGAAACTCACTCTCTCATTTCATCTCCATCTTCTCTGGGATGATGGTTTGTTTTATTGTGCTTGGCCTTTATTGATTTTTGTCTCTTTTATGATTTGACCATAGTCTATTTTCTGTCTTGTGGGTGATCTTAATCTTAAGGCATCTCACTGTTGTTTTTCTTTTTTCTCTAAAGCCAAACAGAAGCAAATAGAAAATCTTTCATAAAAATAGGAAATCTGAGCTTACTGACTTCTATTCCTCTGTTCTCTGCTACGGTTTTTTTCCTAGGGATTAGATGTCCCGATTTGGATTTCTGAAAATACTGTTTGTAAGTTTCACTTATTTGTTTGTTTGTGTATGTAGTTTTCTTCCGTGCCACTTGGCATGCTAATAAACAAATCCATTGCTCTTAAATTTGACTGCCATTCAGAACCCCCAAGGGCCTTTTCCACCATTGCTGAGAGCCTTCCAAAGAACTGAGAACTTGTATTTCATCTAGGTTTTCAGGAGCTGCCATGCCCTGGGGTTGTCACCCTGCAAACCATTCATGCCTTCCAAATGCTACTCTTCCATGGCTCCCGGGGACTTGGCTCGCAAGCCTCTGTTCTCTGTATTCAGGTCTTACCACTACTGCCTCCCAAGGGAGAGCTCTTTCCTGGGCTGAGATCTTGACTTTTGGGGTGAGTTTCTAAAGTGTTTCCAAAAGATAGAAAACCAGGGAGTTTTCTCAGCCTCCTCTGGGATCTTCCCTGGCAAATTGTAGCCAGCAGGGATTGTCTCAGTATTTTTTCTCCTCTGGGTTTCTAGAGAAGTCACTTAGACTTATCTCTTGTCACAGTCTCCACACTTTAGACTAAAGGCCAATGAAAGAAACCTAGGTTTTGTTTTTATTTCTTCTGCCTGAAGGAAGTTTTTCTCTCCATTCTGGTGTCTACAGAATCCAGTGGGTACCCGGCTTGTGTTGACAGCCACCACCTCTTACTGGATATTCCTGTGTACCTGGCACTTTTTGATTCTTGTAGCCCATGCAGGTTGGAAATTCTCATTGTTCCATGTAAAGATAAAGGAACTGAAGCCCTGAGGAGATTAGATATAGTGCTTGGTACAGGCTGTCTATGCAAATGAGGCCTGGCATGTTGTGGCTGCCCCTGTGTTCTTTGGTGTCAGAGTGGCAGGCACTCATACATTTGCTGGCTGGAGGATGAAGGAGCAAGTGTCCACGATGCATGCATTGCCTGCTGAAGGAAGGGAGTCTTCAGGGCCTGGGGAAGCTGCAGCTAAAAGCAAGGGTGAGGTAACTTTAGGGCTGCACTGAGCCCTAGTTAAATTTAATAATGGACCCTGAGCAAGGCTGTGGAAGAAAGATATCCTGCACCAGGTTGGTACCTTCTTGTGATCCAGCCTGTGGTACCTAAGATGGAGGTTGCAGCAACAACTGTGGCTGAATCAGGCAGGTCTGGTATGGTCCCCGAGTGACTTCTTGTTCTCCTTTCCTCCCGCCCCACCGTACAGCTTCTGCCTTCATCATCGCCATGCTTTTGGCCAGCCTCAACAGCTGCTGCAACCCTTGGATCTACATGCTTTTCACTGGTCACCTCTTCCACGAACTTGTGCAACGCTTCCTCTGCTGCTCTGCACGTTATTTGAAGGGCAGCCGGCCTGGAGAAACAAGTGTCAGCAAGAAGAGCAACTCATCTACCTTTGTCTTGAGTCGCCGCAGCTCCAGCCAGAGGAGCTGCACCCAGCCATCTTCAGCATGAGCCACCTGCCTGGCCCAAGGCACCAGCGGCAGGGGTTATGCGGACGCTGGTCTGCCCCCTAGTGGCCGTGCATGGAGCTGTGTAAGGTGCCTATTGATGTGTGTCCCTCTAGTGGTGGCTGGAGCGTAGGGCATATTCTGACTTGGTGTTGGGAAAATGTCTCACTGAGAGATGACAGCATAGTCGCTCTGCCATCAGAGGGTTGCCTGGGCCCCTACTTGTGCTTCTGCTACCCCGGCTGGAATGCTCCTGGGTGGTGGGTGGGCTCTCCCAAACCTGGCTTTTATTCCATTTTTTTTCCACTTGTTTATCCTGGGATCTTGTGAAAGGCAGTAAGCCAGTTATGTGAGAAAACCCAGTGGGCTGGGACAAGGAATGGGAAATGAGGCCGCAGATGCAGAGTGGTGCTGATTTCCTTTGACAAGTTGTGTGGATAGATCTTAGCATCCTCAGGGACCAGTTCGTCCCAGGAAAACACTGGGAACTGGAGACTGAACCGTGAGGCCACCTGACTCAGAGAGGCAATGGGAACATGGGCTGAAATGTTAAAGAGATGATGCTTGGTAAACATTTGGAAAGGAAAAATAAATGAGAGCCATTCAGGACAGACAGGACTGGGGAGAACTGTTTGTACACGACACTGACCCTAAGATCCTAAGGAATACACATGCATATGTGTACATGCACACATATGCACGTAGCCCTTCCCCTCCCCCAACTCTGGAGCTGACAGACAGATTGCAGAGTGCCAAATCAATGTACAAAAAAATCACTCATATTTCCTTATGCTTCTGGTGAACAATGGAAAGCTGAACATAAAAGATTCCATCCATAAACCTGTCGGAATGAATAAGGGAGGGCCATAGTCAACAGAGGAAATGATGACGTGTGCCCTGAAAGCTGCATGGCACACTTCCTTCCATGGAAGGAAGTGAAAGGAAGCTAAATAAACAGGATAACTTGTGCTAATGGATCAGAGACGGAATAGCATTGGACAGATTTGATGAAATCATCATCAAAATCCTAGCTGGCTTCTGTAGAAATTGATAAACTGGCCCTAAAATTCCTAAAGAAATAGGAAGTGGGGTGGTTAAAATGCTTTGGAATGTGTGGTGGGTGCACAATTTTGAGGACATATTAAAAATCACTGAACCAGGAGCTGAGGAGATGTCTCACCTAGAAAAGTATCTGCTGAGCAAGTATGAGATACCATCACTGATGCAAAAGCCAGGTGGTGGCATGTGTTTGTAACCTCAGCCCTGGGGGCTGAAGACAGATGGATCCCAGAGACTTACTGCCTAGCCAGCCTAGGACACTGGCCAGTTTGTGCGACAGCAAGACTCTCTCTCTAAATAAATTAGTAAATAAAAAATAAGGTAGAAAGTGATAAAGACATCTGAGGTCCACCTTTGGTTTCTACATGTACATATGAATATACAACATATGAACAGTCACATGTAAGCAGACATACCCACACACGCACTCACATGTGCACACACACACTAAACTACATACATTGACACCGTGAGAAAAAAAAGTTCAAGAGCTGAGTTCTGGGAAAACAGAAATGATGGTACATTTCTTGCTCTTTCTTCCTCGAGTGCTATTTCTTCTGTGACTCATCACTTCCAAGTGTTTGCAGAAGAGGCTGGCTGGCTCTGTTCTGGCCAAGGAAAGTGATGATCACTCCCATTTGGCTTAACAAAGGCCCGAGGGATGCTCTGCAGCTGCCCTGTCTTGTCTTCTTTCGAATAGCCATTTCCCAGGAGTCTCAAAGGTTTTGTTTGCCCAGTAAGTATGATTTCAAATGTCCTCTCAGCCTTGAGGGCAGGATATGGCTCTGTCTCAGAAATACCTTCAGTCATTAATACAGGACACAATTGACTAGGGGCTTTCTGTCTGTGGCTGGTCACTATGCACTCTGGAGCAGCTTTTAAATACCCAGACCTAATTCTGAACTTACTGATATATTTTTCAAAAAAACCTTGAATCTGAAGATCTACTTTACCACACCCTCCATTTCTGAACACATTTTTTTTTTTTTTTTCTGGCCACACTGTAGTATTTGCCCAAACTCACACACATACCCATATGCACACATGACCATGTATGTATGAGCCAGCACAGTCTGGTGTTCAGGTAGGAGGGAACCGTGTCCTGCAGTACCCATGTTCAATGTCTACAATTTAAAGCAAGCTCGTGGGCACCAGCTGGCGACAAGAGGCAATGCCATCTTTGGATTCAGGGGCATTGCACAGTGGTCCCCCTCATGCATGCATGTCTCTATCAGCCTCATAATACAGTGTCATCACCAGCTTTGGGGTGTCTTGCCTACATCCTAGACCAGCCATGTAGGGTGGAGGTCTGTTAATATCTGTGTCTTGAAGATGACCTTTGTCCCTGCTGTTCACTGAGAAGTTGCCATCCTTAGGGTCAACAGGGGTCACCAGGGGTCAAGGAATAATAACTTCAGATATTTTGACCAGAAGCACAGTGTTCCTGAGAGCCCCAGAGGTATAGGGGTTTTAGAGTGCTGTATCTTTCCTTGTGAAAGCTCTGGCTTGTACCTTGGATCTTGTTATGGTCCTGACACCTGTGTCTGTGACATAGGTGACAAATGGTTTTATCAGCAACACTGAATTGGCACCTCCCATCACAATCTCACTGGAGAATATTTTCACCATTATTGTTATTTTCCCAACCAAAGCCTAGGATCTCCAAGGGTCTAAAACACTCCCCCAATCTTATGTCCTTCTTCCTTAGACTCCATATTGGAATCCCCAATGTCTCTTCCTATTTCCCAACCTGTTTACAATCCATGTTCAGGGCTGGAGGTTGTGTTAAATTGGAGCATGCTGAATATTCTGTAATGTTTCATTGTTCTGACTTTGAGGAGTCAGTGTGCAAACTGTGAGTTAAATCCAGTCTCTTTTTGGTATAAATAAGAGTCCTCCATTCCGGAAGCACAAGGGTCTGTTCAGCCTGCCCAGATGGTGATCCTGGCTTCAGTATGTAACTGTTTTGTATTCAATTGCAATGAGATGCCACTTAGCACACAGTGGGAATTCCTTGGTATTGTTCTTCCATGGACTTTGTGTGGTGCCTCCGTGTCCCCACATCTGGTGAATGATGTGGCCAACCCTGCTTTACCAGCTGCTTCATCAAAGGTGCACTTAATAAACATTTTTTTTTTTCTGTAGATTTCATTGCCTTTTCCTCCCTCCCAAGAACAGTGACCTCACATACTAGTTTCCTGGCAGGCTTCGGCGTCCCCTGTCTGCTGGTGACAGCTGCGTGGGCTATGGCAGGGGCCAGCAGGGGGACCCGGTATTATTCTCTGGAGCCATAGGTGTGCTCACTTGTTTGTGGAGAGATGCAAAGATCTTGGACCAAACCCCTTGTGGAATTTGTCAAACCCACTGAGTGCTGTGGTCTAACTGGGGATTTGGCATTCCTTAGTGTCACCTTGAAAAGACCAAGTTCCCAATGGAGAATGTGCAGAAATCAATCTGAAGAGTGGATTGTTAAAGTCTGGTGTGTGCTTATGCTCAAAGCAAGACAGAGGTGCTCACTCTATTATTTTTACACACACCCGTATACCCTGGGCCTCACACACACATGGCATCTATTACGGCTGATGGCACATACATGTTACATGGCAAAGCCGGGTAGCTCTGGGCTCAGAGTCTTCTGAGCCAGAGGGGAGATTCCAAGAGCTTTGAGATCAGGACCTATCTGGAGATGCTCACCTGCCCCGAGTGCTCATTAGCAGCCACAGGGGCAGCAGAAGTCATATGAAGATAATCTCTTTATATGGGAGATCCTATCCCCAGCAAACAAGCAGAATCCTATAGAAAGCCAAAGGCGGTGCTGGCTTTCAATTTTCCCAGAGGTCCAACTGAATTTTCTAGGTTTTAAAGCCAGGAAAGGACACACAACCAACTCAGGGACAGACAAAGCACGGTGTTCCCTGTGCAGCCTTTATTATAGCACCCTCCTCATGCCTGCAGTCACTGCTTGCTCTCTGTTGCATGAGAAGCTGGGTCACCCTACTAGGGGATTCTCACTGGTTTGTGGTATTACAGTACTTGTGAACGCAAAGCCTTGCGGTAGCTGCCTCTTAACAAACCATCTCCCCTCAGGCAGGCTCACAGGGAATCTTGGGCTGAGCAGAGCAAGGGTGCCTGCGTTTCCACACGGGGCTGTCATTTTCTTCTGGCTCCCCTGTCCCGTGTTCTCATCTTGAGATGAAATTAAAAGGAACCTCAGAAGACTGAGCTCACAGGCAACCCATATGGAGCAGAGCTGCGCTGCTCGCTGCTCGCTGTTCGTCTGACCTAAATCCCCCTGCCCAGCCTTCCCCATAGCCCAGCCTGGCTTTAGCCTTCCCTCCGCAGCGCCACCTTGATGTTGCTGCAGACCTGGCCCAGTGCAGCGAAGAGCGGGTTGCAGAAGGTGCGGATACACAGTGAGTAGATGTGACTGATGCACTGGATCTCGATCAGGTAGCTCTTAATGCAGGGCACCACAGCCCAGATGTGGCAGAAGGAGATACAGGCAAACAGGAAGCCCCAGATCAGGGCCAGTGGCACACCCAGCAACGTAGACAGCAGGCGGTAGCACCAGTACTTGGAGACCGTGAACGTGGTGTAGCTCACCTTCCACACACCATCAAAGCTGTAGGTGCCCTCAGGTTCGGCGATCACGTCTTCAAAATCGACCTGTAAGAGCCAAACGGGGACAGCTCAACTCACAGCATATATGGGCTTTTCTAGTGTTCATATACCTGCATCAGAAACCCTGGGGGTGAAGCCAGAGAGATGCTTTAGCAGCTAAGGGCACCTGTTGCTCTTGCAGAAGATCTGGGTTTGGTTCCCAGTATCCACACAGTGGCTCACAATCACCCATAACTCCAGTTCCAGGGGCATCTGACACCCTCTTTTGAATTTCATGTGCATGCACATAGTACACACACACACACACACACACACACACACAGAGAGAGAGAGAGAGAGAGAGAGAGAGAGAGAGAGAGAGAGAGAGAGAGAAAATATTTATACATATAAGTAAAATAAAACTAAAGATAAAAGAACTCTAGGGGTGTCTGTTGAGGTTTAAGGGGTCTTGGTGAGGTCTGGAACTATATCTAATGATTGTATAATACAGGTGATAATGTTGGTCCCCAGCGCTGCTGACTTGCCACATATTATAGCTACAAGTACACTGAAGGCTGCCTCCTCATTCAGAGCTTGGGTATAAGGATGTCCAGAAGTTGAATATCTTTAATACAACTGTGCTGGAGTCACAGTGTCTGCAATGTTACTCAAAGGCTTGGTCACCAGGATGGTACTGCTGGGACATGGTAGAGCCTTGAAGAGGTGGGTTCTAGGGACAGGGAGTTAGGGCGTGCTCTGGAAGGGACACAGGAGCCCTGACTCCTACATTCTTCTTACTCCCTGGCCATCAGGAACAGTGTGACTTCTGCCATGATGTACTTGTCTTAGCACAGGACTGAAAACAACCATTGACTACGGACTGTACCTCCGCAGCTGTGAGTATAATAAACCTTCCTATCCATTGCACATTTCAGGTGTTTGTTATAGAGATGGCAGCACCAGGTTTTTGTTAACTTGACATAAGCTAGAGTCATTTGGGAAGAGCGAACCTCTCTTTAAAATATGTCCCTATCAGATTGACCTATGGACAAGCTTGTGGTGCATTTTCTTAATTAGTGATTACTGTGGGAGGGCCCAGCTCATTGTGGGTGGTGACATCCCTGGATAGGTGGTACTGGGATATATAAGAAAGCAGATTGAGCAAGCCTTGGGAAGCAAACCAGTAAAGTGGTTCTCTTAGTTGGGGTTTCAGTTGCTGTGAAGAGACACCATGATCACAGCAATTTTTATAAAGGAAAGCATTTAATTGGGTAGCTTATAGTTTCAGAGGCTAATCCATTATTATTATGGTGTGATATGACAACATGCAGGCAGACGTGGTGCTAGAGAAGAAACTGAGCATGTAGAAGGAGCTACATCTTGATTCCACAGGCAACAGGAAGTGAACTGAGACACTGGGTGTGACTTGAGCATAGGAGGCCTCAGAACCTAGCTCCACCATAACACATTTCCTCCAACAAGGGCACCCTACTTCAACAAAGCCACACCTCCTAATGATGCCACTCCCTATGAACTTATGGGGGTAATTACATTCAAACTACTAATGTTCCTCCATGGCCTCCACTTCCAGAGTTGAAGGTCATCCTCAACCATATTGAGTGTTAAGGGGGCATCTTGGGTTATATGAGTCCCTGTTTTCAAAACAAAACCCCAAAAAGAAGTTAGATGGTTATTTATCCTGCGGAGATTTATGGATCATAATCTCTGGTCCTCATGGAGCTAATGTGGGTAGTAAATGCTGTGTTAAGGTCAAGATTACAGCTGGGAACGTCTAAGGGACATTTCATTCAGACTATGGAGCTTCCTGGGGGAAGCAGGTGTCGGAAGGCTGCCAGGCAGGCAGAGGAGTTGTAGGCTGGAAAGGAGCATCTGGGCTGAAACAGCAGAAGCTACTCGAAGCCAGTGGGCTATATTGTGTGGCTGTCAGGAGGTACATCAGAAGCAATGCAAGCAAGGATCTGTGTGGTGCTGGAAAGAGGATGTGGGGAGACTTCACTACCATGGCCCCTGGATGGTGGTGGGCAGTGTTCAGCTGAATCTGGGTTTTTAGCAACTTGTTTAGTTATTGCAGCTGGGCAGTAGGCACTCCGGGGGTGAGAATGGATGCACAGCTCAGTGAGAACCTGGTGATACCTGTTTTGCAGTAGTAGTTATGAGTTGATAAGATGCACAGGTATGGAAACTACTGGCTCCTTTGCTATATACCCCCAGCCCAGAACTGGTATCTGGTTTATAGGAAGCAAAAATGGAGAGTTTCTATATCTTCAGAGATCTCCCAAAGTTTAGAATCCTAGAAGCTAGGCTGGAGGGCCCTTCCAACCTAACCTGGATTCATTCCTCATCCTCACCTCTCAGGGAGGGACTCAGAATCTGACATTAGAGACTTTTCCATCCCCCATGGTGGCCAAGACCCTTCCTGAGAGAGTCTTCTGGGCTTGTAGAGAGACCTATATGGCCTCAGGAACTCTGTCAGTTAAGGGGCATTTGGGCAGAGGTTTGCTTCTCTGCTTTGTCCCAGCTGGCTCCTCTCCATTGCCTTTCTTGCTCAACTTTGCCTCGCCTCTCTTTCATGTGACAGTCGTGAGTAGAGGGATCCCTGATGACAGCTTTCCCATTCCTTATCACCTTACTGGGGGGTCGCACAGAGGTCCAGAAGTGTGGGCTCTAGCCTGGACCATGACCAGGTTCAGCCTGGGCATCCTGACTAATCCAGTATCTTCCCACTACCACAGCTGGGGTCAGATCCAGGGTACATGCTGGCTGTGCCATGGCCCTCTGAGAGGATGACCACTCCCCATGAGATCTGGCCTTGGTAGGCAGAGAAACCTATTCCAACACAGAACCACAGTTTTTTTTTTTTTAAATCTTTTCCACCCACCCAGATCTGAGGGTCATCAATCACCATCACTGTAGCCCAGCAATGTCCTCCATTTGACACACTTTTCCTGTTTGCGTCTGGTTCAAAAAGTAGCTGCTGTGCTTTGAATCCCATGTAGCTGCGGATTGGCTAGATGACCCAGTCAAGTTATTGAGTTTTCCTGGGTTGTATTTTCCTTGCCCTTTTTTTGTAGGGGTTGTCAGGATTAAATGAATTGAGACATGTGAAAATGAGAACACTGGCTAGCACTGAGTGGCAGGGTTAAAAATGCTAGCTGCTGCTAAAGTTTAGATCTGAAACATCCTCCCATGGAATGCGTGTTAAAGCCTTGGTCCCAGGGTGGCATTACTGGGGCTCCAAAGAACCTTGGTGCCTAGCAGAAGGTTGTTAGACTGTAAGTGGTGTGACCTTAAAAGGAACTTGGTCCTTTTCTCTGTATCTTTCAATTCCCCACCATGAGGTGAATGGCTTGCTCAAACGTGTTTTCGGTCATGATGGACTGTCTCATCATAGAGTCAAAGCAACTGTCTGTCATAGACTGAGACTTCCAGAACTATGAGCCAAAATCAATCTTCAGTCTTTGTAAGCTAGACATCTTGGGTACCTGATACACAGAAAGTGTTGCTGGAGGCGAGGCTGTAGGAGAGAGCGTTCCTCAATAAAGAGCTAGCCATGCCTATAATTCCAATCTTAGGGAGGCTGAGACTGGTGTAAGTTTGGGTTACATAGTGAGTTTCAGGCCACTCTGTCTATAGTATGAGATCCTGTCTCAAATAAAAGCAAACACCAACGAAGAGCAAAAAACTAGAAATCTTGGGCTTGCATGTCAGTGCAGCTGCTGACCAAATGAGTGGGTATAACATGGTTAGCTATCATTTGTCTGTCTGTCTGTCTCTCTCTATCTATCATCTATCTAATCTATCTACCTACCTATCATCTATCTATCTATCTATCTATCTATCTATCTATCTATCTATCTGTTTATCTCTATCATTTACCTATCATCTCTCTCTGTTTATATCTATCTACCTATCTATCATTTACCTTTTATCTATCTAATCTACCTACCTATCATCTATCTATTTATCTACCTATCTATATCTGTTTTTCTCTATCTATCATCTATCTATTTATCTACCTACCTACCTTCTATCATTCATATAACTATTTATCTACTACTTATTCTCGCATCTATCTTCTACCCACCCACCCATATATCCATTTCTCTATTTCTATCTGCTTATTTATCTTCCTACCTATTTGTCTATCGACATATCCACCTATCCATCTGTCCTTCTTTCTTCTTATCTATTCATTGTCCATCTGTTCATCCACAGAAACAAATACTTACTGAGCACCCAGTGCTCAGTATTCAATATCTACCACATGGTAGGTGCTCATTAATGATAAATGTTTGTTCAAATGCTCTTACATTCATATAGAATATGTCTCAGAAGTTATGCTGACACTCCAGATCATGAATAGAAGAATTCTCCAACTGACCTCATCAAATTGTGTATACCTCTTAATTGATAGTTGATAATGGATGAAATTCTTTTTTTTCTGTTTATAGTGCTTATCCCTTCCATGAAGATCTCTCTGTTGTGGTTTTTAAATTACCATTTCTTCCTAGAAACCATTGGCACCCACACTTGAATTATTTCTTGGGATCACCTTTGAGGGCAGGATGTATGGCAACTGGTCTCTTTTCTTTGAAACAGCAACATGCTGTTGGAAGGTTGTGCTGTGCTGGAAGGAGTCAGCTGCTCCCCTAAATTGAGTCTGAGATCTGAGAGTACTCTGGTCACAAATGCTGGTTTGGAGAGCCATTTATAAAAGCCATTCATAAGAGTAAGAGCCACTCAGCAGTTCTAGGTGGCCATGCCAGTGCATCAAGCACATCATGACTTCATTTCCTATTTTTTTTCTAGCTCTGGAAGGAATAAAGCTTTTTCTTGCAGAGGTGGGGCTGAGGAAGCCTCAGAGCCACCTCTATAGCTGGAGGGCCAGCAGGGAAGTCTGGTGCTCTTTTGGCCATTGCCTCCTCTGACAGTTATTTTTGGAGCATCAAGAAAGCCAGTTGGTTAATTGGCATAGGCCTGCACAGCCCCTGCAGTAACTGAGAGGGTTGGGAAAGTATAGGACCATTGGGTTGCCTAAGGATGCCCCCTTGGGAGGCACCTACCCCTGTCCAAATTCTGCCTCCATCCAGAATTCCACATGACTGAGTCCTTGGTCATCCAGGGTCAGGACAATTCAGTTAAGATATCTAGGAGAGGAGAAGGTGGTGCTGGGATCCAGATTCTACTTAACTATTGGGTTATTATGTGATTCAAAGTGCCCTGCTTTTCCTCTCTGGGAGTCTAGTTATTTCTCGTATTGAACTCTACAAGAGAGAATAGACACAGACCTCAGCATAGCATCAGTTTGGGAGTCAGAATACAGGAACAAGTAGCTTAATGTAGTTGGGTCCTGGTTTTTTGGCCCGTTGTCTTGCTGTGTAAAGTCCCAGAAGGCCAGTTACAAAACTTGAGCTGATGTTAGAAAATGTTATAGAGATTTGATGCAGTTGTTTTGTGACTACTGAATAATAATATTAATTTATATTACATACCCACTTTTCATTTTGTTTCTCTGATCATTAATTTTTACTATGTCTTACAAAAGTATTGTGGTACAACAGACTGGGATGATCTCAGCAGGACTGACCCTTATCCTCACAGTCTGAAAAGTAGTGATGTATAAAATTATAAGGTAAAATGAGCTGATAGCTGCAAAAACAGTTTTAAAAGATGAATAAAATTTGCTTCTTTTGTTAGAAATGATATTAGCAGATTTCTGTGTGATCTGGGGTGACCATGATAACACCCACAATGCATTTGGGCCCGATAGATCATCTCTGCTCATGCATCTTATACTAGTCACTTCATAGGGTGTTTAAGGGCCAAGCGGAAGAAGACCTAAGTCAGACAGACAGCAAGCTTGTGCTTGAATCTCCTCTGCATGCTTTTTGTCCAGGCTCATCACATGGGCTGGGTGTCTTGTCCAGCACTGCTCCAGGGATGAACCTGACTGGGGTGGTATGGGAATGAAGAAAAAACAAACACAGATAGACATAGACAGAAAGTTGGGGTCAGGTGGACCAGGCTATCAGATGCAGAAAGCACAGCACCCTGGAAGCACAGTATATTTATTATATAGAGTTGAACAGAGAGGCAGGGTTTATGGTATGGAGTTAAATCAAAGAGGCTGGTTTAACTAATTTTTGTAGATGCAGTCTCTATGGGAGAGTAGTTTTTAGGCTGTAAGTATCCAGGGGAAGAAAGT
This sequence comes from Sigmodon hispidus, assembly GCA_004025045.1. Taxonomy (NCBI): domain Eukaryota; kingdom Metazoa; phylum Chordata; class Mammalia; order Rodentia; family Cricetidae; genus Sigmodon; species Sigmodon hispidus. The sequence continues at coordinate 27,103 of PVIH01008546.1, forward strand.
TATGTGGACACTTTCTGCACACCTTGTCAATATTCACACATAGACTAGAGGGGGAGGTTTTGCTATTTGCCGTTTACCTCTGATCCTCACCCTCTGCTATTACTCCATGAGTCTGAGGTTCTGGGGCCTCTAACATGACTGCTTCTATGTCAACAGCACACAATTCACTCAGGCCTTTACTCAGTCCAGGCTTTTCCCACTCCCTACATCTGCAAATCCTAGCAGGAGCTGAAGCCCAGTCACAGCGCAGGAGGTGGCCAGGCATTATCAGCAGCTTGGGCTGAGAGTATCCTAAGGGACTACCCAGAGAATTCCTCCTGGAACACAAAGGATCTTGTGTTCATGTAAAGGACCAGGGAAGAGACCAAAACAGGGCCACAGAAAGTGAGAATGAAACCTGGTAGCAGGGCCCCAGTGTCCTCCCAGTACGGTTTGGCATCTAGCTCTCACTGACTCCTTCCTGGCATCTCTCTTGCCCTCTCAGCCAGTGCCTTTGGTGAGGATGGTGCAGGTGGCAGGGTGGGATGGAAATGTCTTGGCGGGAGCCCTAGACTATGTACTAGCTTTTGGCTACAGGCTAGCTGGTCTCCTCAAATAACCTTCAATGAGTCACAACTCTGTCTCCATGTCCGTGGGTGGTCTTGTCCTATCTCAAGTCTGAGCTGGCCATGTGACTCATTTTAACCACCAGAATGTGACAAAGAAAGCACTGGACTCCAGCCCCAGACTGAACACCAGTAAGTTCTGGCACTTTCTGCTTCAGGGTCTCCTGAGTCACTGTTTTTGAGGTTTACTTTTATACCTTGCTCTAGAGGCCACTGATGCTAAGTGTGCATTATAACTTGCTCTTCACAACCCTAAAACTCTGAGGTAGGAGGCTTAGCCATCCCAGCCACCAAACTGAGTGCTGTCTTCTGTCTTTACCTGTATCCTAGAACAGAGAATAGCAGAGAACTTTCTTGAGTGGTCCAGCTCAGAAGAGCTCCCAAGTGTTGTCAGCCCTCGGCTACCATCTGACTGAAGCTGGAGGGGATGCCCCCGAGAGAGGGTAGAACTGCCTAGCCAGCTCCACAAAGCCGCAGAACTGGTGGGATAATGGATTTGCATGGCAGTTGTTTACTGATAAAAATGTGTGTCTGGTGAAAGCATGTTGGATTTCAGATTCATTTTCTAGAAGCTGGGATGGATGGGGCAGTGTTTATTTGCTGACGTCAAAAATGAAGGCACATTTGGAGGGCTTAGGAAACTGGGGAGGATTGAGAAGAGGGGACGGAGGGGGAACAGTGTTGGGTATGTCAATTTCTTTAAAAGAAAAAAGTAATTAAAAAAAAATGAAGGCACATGACATTCTCTACTTTGGTTGAAAGAATTCTGATTGCAGAACACAGGGAACTGTGTTTTAGCAAGCTAAATCCCCCAAAGGAGACAACATTTTGAAAGGTCTAGACCAGTTGTTATTGACCTGTAGGTCATGACCCCTTCGGGAGCTGAATGACCCTTTCTTGGTGGTTGCCCAAAACAACTGGAAAACAGATATTTACATTACAATTCATAACATTATAGTAGCAAAATTACAGTTATAAAGTGGTGAGGAGAGTAAACTTAGCTCAAGAAACCCCATTTTGTATTCTAGTAGCCATTTTGTACTATAGAGTTCAGTTTCACATTCCTGGCAGGGTCTTATGCAATTCCAAGAAAAAATAAGCTAAGCACTATCTAAAGACACCTAGATGATCCAACCCTAAAGCAGTAAAATGACCACCCCACCAAGGTGGGGTCCAGGAATGTTAAGCTGTAAACAGTCTCTAAGCATGAGCCAATCAGCAGCACACTTGCATCCTTGACCCCAAGTAGCCTTGCCTTGTGGTTTTTGCCTATAAAAAGCTTATATAATTTGGGGTGCTCATCTCTTCCTTGCACATTGGGTGCGGGTGTGGGGAACAAGCTCTCTGGCTTGTATTGCACTGACAATAAACCTTGCTCTTGCATTCCAGACATCTCTGTCTCTGGTGGTCTCTCAGGGGAATCAAGCTTCGGGTATTATAGTAGCAACAAAATAATTTTGTGGTTGGGGTCACCGCAACGTGAGGAACTGTATTAAAGGGTTGCAGCATCAGGAAGACTGAGAACTTCTGCTCCAGACTCTGTTTCACTCAATGAGAATACCTCTATATTAGTTCCACGTGTGTGTTCATATGCATGCATGTACACATGAGTACATGTGAGCATGCATGTGCTGGTGTGTGTGTGTGTGTGTGTGTGTGTGTGTGTGTGCACACGTGCACACGTGTACATGTAGGCCACAGGCCAACACTCAGTCTTCCACAGTTGCTTTTCTACTTCATTTCCCTGAGACAGTCTCACCTAGAACTTACCTATTCAGCTAGTCTGGCTTGTCTGCTAGGTTCAAGCATGTTTCATCTTCCCTAGCCCCAGTACCAGGGTTACAGGCACACGCCAGCCCTGCCTGACTTTATATGGGTTCTGTGGAACTAAATGCAGGCCTTTATGCTTATGCTGCAAGTGCCCCTCTGAATTATCTCTCCAGGTCCCATGTAGCCATTTTGAGAAGAAATTTACAGAGGGCATACACAAGAGGGAACTGCCAGTGAGGACTGAGTGAACTATGATCCAGCTTCGACATACTTTTTCTGCTTTTTTACCCACAAATTCTCTTTTGGATGCTCTGGGCTTTTCTCATTGGATGGTTTAGTATTCTCCAGCAGCCAGAAATAAAGAGGTACTATTCATGGTACCAGCTCTGACTAGCTGGTGGGGCTTGGCTTCCTGGAAAAGTACTGCAATCCATTAGTAATGTCTGCCATGCACACAGGAAGGGGTGGTGACAACATCACCTTCACCAACTCCATCAACGTTCTCCCCAGAACTGTAAGAAGACTCCATATCATTGCTCATTCCACTAATCTTTTTAGAATTCCTGTTCCTTATTTATAATTTTTATTATTTTAAAAAGTCCACTTTGGGTATTGTTTTGCTACGAAGATGGCTCCTGATTTTTCTAGGCACAAAGCACTTTTCACTCCTAATCTTCCAGGACCAGCTTATGACATGTGACACCTTCCTCTATACTGGCTCCTTATTCTAGTCTCATAGGCAAGGCTTAGATTCTTCCTAAGGAGAAGTCCTGGGTCAGCTTTACTATTGCCAAAGCTGGAGGTGGTAGATGGCTGGCTCCTTCCTCTCAGTGCTTCTGGGCCTTAGCTGACAAACAGAAGGTGCCATTGGAAGGAGGGTTTTTTGTGGCAGGAATGAATTGAAAGCAAGTGGAGAATTCACATCCTGAGAAGAGTTCAGATGCATTTATCTGCCTCACTTTCTTTTGGGCTGACTTGAGGCATCCAAGGAGGGAGAGAGAAGCTGCTGCTTCAGGATGCAGCCCATGTGTGAGCCAAGGGACTTGGAATCAGAAAAGATTGGGGTAGGCTGAGCTTTCTAGGCATGCGTGAGGGAGGCTACTAGCATCTCTATGATCTGAGTCTTCAGGAGATGCCATCATGTGGGACAAACATACCAGCGAGCTTGGTGTCCTCAGACCCTGGTATGTGGTATACATACAGCTGCCACCATATCCTCTAGGTTAGCATGGTGTCTGGTGTGAGGCAAGTTCTCAATGACATGTGGAGGTCCACATGTAGTGCCCTCTTCCCAACTCCTCAGCTGTCATCTCTCACGACTTCCACTCAGCCAGGGGCCTGACCTGAGAGAGTGTGTGAGACTAATTCAAGTCTAGAGGGTGTATGGGTCCATTTTTACCACAACTCTCTCTTTACAGCCTGGGTTCAAGAACAGCACTGTTAGGAAGTGCCTCCCTGTGCTGGGGCTCCTCAGGTTGCTCTGTCTTCTTTCTCTCTTGGGTTTTACTGTGTGAAATCTGGCAGCTGATTGCCGTGGGAACTATACATCCCTCTTCTCTACATGAAAGAATTTTTCAAGACACTCAGCAAGCTTAGTGTCTTAGCTGCTGCCAGAAATGGGGAGCAGAGCTGGTACTTCCCAGGTTCTGCTCCTGCCGTTCACCCTAGGCCAAAAGGACCCTGCTGACATGTGAGGACACCCTGGCAGAGGCCACTTAGCATGCTGTGGCCTTCGGTGCCTTCACCATGTCTCTGTCTTATCTCCCTCCCCTCTCACCTGCCATCCATCCCTCTGGCTTGTTTTGTTCCCTGGGTGATGACAGAAGCGCAGGCAGTAGAAGGCTGTTCTATTCCAGCCAGTCAGCTCTACCCTTTTTTTAAAAAAATAAACAAGCAAGCAAACAAACAAAAAACCAAATATGCAGTCCTGGAGTATCAAAAAAAATTTATGTGTGTTGTTTATCTCCTGATATTCTTCCTATTCTGTGTTTCTAAATATTTTACTTCTGACTCATTAAGAATGAAGGAAAGGAAATGCCAGACAACTTACCAAAGCAGACAATAATCAAGCAATATTAGTCAATTTTCTCTGGACAAAACTACCTGTGCAAGCTATTTGTATGTGGATCAGGAATGCCAAAGAGGACACCCCCAGCCTCAGAAAACTGCAGAAAGCAGGATATTTATGTCACCATCTCTGCCTCTTTCTTTGGATTATACTCGGGGCCTAGGGCTTTATCCTGCCTCCCTCTTGGTTCAGTAGAACCTGAGTCCCCTCTGCACATCCTATAACCATCACAGCCTCCCGAGAAACTATGCTTTTCATACTTCTCATCCTCATCCCTAATGGCTCACCAAGGACTCCAGAGGGTGCAGCCTTTGGATTGGAAGCTGCTTGAGGGCTCTGTTCAGGCCCAATTCATTATACTTCCTAGGAGTGGGAACCGTGTCATACATCTTCAGATCCCACATTTCATTCAGCCCACACATGATATGTCTGCTGCTCAGAGCTGTCTGAGGTTCATTTACCTGATGGAGGTAAATGGTACTGTTGCAATGTTGTCACAGGAGGTTCAGAAGCTTAGGTGACATGTCCAGTGTCTTGTTTTTTGGGGAGGAGTCTGGAGTTGAAACTAGGCAGTTCAGCTGGACCACTCTATGGAAACCATAACCGCTACACTTCTCTAGTATTTTCAAGTTGGAAAATTTTGCTTTGTATATGTCCCATGGACTTCTATCTGTACCAGTGGTGACTTACACCAATAAACGGTGGGAACCATTAGAGAGGTCAGTCACAATGAAAGGGACAGAGGTGTGGAACAGTTGGCTACCTGCAGGACTCAGGAAAATCTGGAGGAGGTGACATTTAGTAGTGGCCTTGAAGTCTGAGTGGGGTAGAGTGAAGACACTTCTCCCTTCACAGGGACATGCTCTGTGGGGCTCACATGGTGAATTGACAGGCAGAGCAAATGGGCAGTGGCTTGTGCTGGGTGTGGAAGCACATAGAAAGTTGGATTTTCATCATGTTAAAAGAGCTGTCCTGAAGGAGGCCAGTTCTGGCTGTGCCTTTGAAGGAACCCTTGGTTGTGTTACCAAAATCTGGGGCTCATATGATTCCAGGTCTCTAAATTCTGTGTCATCATAGTCACAATATAAAAAGAGAGATGCATTGCTGGGCAGTCATGGCACAGGCCTTTCATCCCAGCACTCAGGATAGAGGCAGACAGATCTCAGTGAGTTCAAGGCCAGCCTGATCTACAAAGTGAGTTTCAGGACAGCCAGGGCTACGTAGAGAAACCCTGTCTCAAAAAACAAAAAACAAAAAGCAAAAAGGGGAGGGGCAGCTTCACTGTTGGAAAACTTAAGAATATCTGTCACAATTTGAGCATGTTGTGAACCAAATATGGAGCATGCATTTCTGAGAAAAATGTAGAGTTCACCCTGAGGTGTGTCCTCAGTACTAGACATACACAAAGTTCTAGAAACAGGTATTTATCCTTTCAAGCAGCTTAGATGCTGAGATGCTATAATTACGGATTATAAAACATAAAGATTAATAAATGTATTAGTGTGTGTCCGTGTGTATATGCATGCACTATGGTGCATGTGTGGAAGTCGGGGGGATGCGGGAGTCTGTTCTATCCTGTTACATAGGTTCTGGGGATCGCACAGTGGGCATCTTTATCCACTGAACATTTTGTCGGCCTCAGAAAAATCAATTTCAACTGTTAGAGTTTTCTCTTTTGGAAGTAACTACTAGAAGAAGTTTAAATCTCAGAGCAGGTGGGTGCATTGGTCATCTCTGTTCAGTTTTTCTGTCAGCCTGGCATGATTCCAGTCTATCTTATAAAACTACACATGTAAAACTAAACCGTAGCGACGGTCATTGCCAAGAGAACACAGTCCCTACAATCACGTATGGGGCACAGCAGTTGGTGAAAGCGGCTGCAGTATGGTTGGTAGGTTCCCAAGGGTCACACTGCAGCTGTAATTAATTCTACGGGCAGCTCTGGTCTGTGATTCTCAATGCCTAGTCTGGATTCACAGCCCCTCTGGTGACTCAGGCTGGTGGCTGGGACTTCACTCTGAGCGGGGAATCCTGCTGGCTTTTTTTTAAAGTGGAGATTGAATTGTGGGGACCCAAGGCTGGTGTCTTGAGTGTTCCTTTCCAGGTGCCTGATGAGAGGCCTTTGCCTGGTCCTGGTCACCAGGCCTGCAGGGAGGCAGAGAACTGGAGGGATGGCCTGTAGGGCCCAGTATGTCAGAAGGACACTGTTGGGAGGCAGTAAGTGCCTCTTGGAGGGGCCATGGGTGAAGCTGCCCTCAGATTAACCCCAAACCCACTATGGAGACAGCCTAAGTGTGGCTGGCACTGTAGAGCAACCGACTTGGCCTGGGTTCTGAATCTTTCCAGCGATTCCTCCTGGGCCTGTGGAGGGAGCCAAGGGCAGGCACTTGGACTACTACTAAGAAGAGACATTTTTGGTGTCTTCCCCTCAGCGCCATCATACATGTGGCTAAAGCTTTCTCCTTGCCTTAGAAGGCTTCTAGAGATTTGCCTGTTAGCTGGGGTTTGAAAAAGACAGTATCCGAGGGCTTTGGGAAGAGTGACCTCAAGTGTGTGAGGACCATGGTGTCCTGCCTGGCACAGAGCCTACCTTCACAATGTCCTCATTGATGTTCTTGGGGTCGCGGTTCACCAAGTCTATCTCCTTACAGTGGATGTCCTTGATGATCCGGGCCTCCAGATCCGAATGCTCTTCCGTCATCATCGTGGGGCTGGGGCACCTTCAGGAGGAGATCCGAGCCTTGCAGCCGGGGCCGTTGACAATCCTGGGGCAGAAGGACCAAGCTTGGGGTCTTCCGACTGGTGCCCCTGCTGGCTAAATAGGCCCCACCCAGCATGCCGGCTGACAGCTGTCCTGCATAACTTCAGCAGGCCGCTGGTTAAAGCTGCCGGTGGCACGCCTCCAAGCTAAAATTAAGACTGGATGGCAGAGCGCTCCTTAAAGGGGGCTGTGCTGGCCATTGGCCTCACGCGAGAGGAGACCTGGCATTCCCTGCCAGCCACCAGGGCCTGGCCTTCCCGGTACTGTGTGGAGGCGGGCTGAACAACTCCCATGGAGTCCCTGGAATTTGCCACCTAGTACTCAGGCTCCTCCCAGAATCAGCTGCCCAAGAAGGGAGGTGGGCTCTATCCCAGCCCTGTCTCTTGCTAGCTGCTAGATGATCTTGGCACATGTTCCTTCTCTGGGCCACCAAGACCCTAACTGTGAGTGAGGATAATATAAGGAACAGATAATAACCATCAAGACTCCTCCCATCCTGGAGGGAAGGAGACTGGCTTTGTGGGGGATTCTACTTGGGGAATGGAAGTGCCTGGTAGATTCTCCTTAGTGATTGGCTGTGGTGGTCAAGCACTGTGTATTTGTTGTTTTACTGTTTAAAAAATTTAAATTACATTCGCTGTCTTTTTGTCTCTCTGTCTGTCTCTGTCTCTCTGACTCTCTCTCTCTATATGAAGTGAGCAGTTCACAGCATACATGTAGGGTTCTGGGAATTGAATTAAGGCTTGGTGACAGCACCTTTTCTTGCTGAACCACCTCACCAGACCCATTGTTTTGTTCTCCCCTCCCCCTCCTCCACACTCCCAGTTCGTCTTGTCAGTTTAACTGGCCTGAGACACTCAGAGGATTAGGATAGAACAACCCTGGCACTGACTGTGAGGATGTTTCTCCAGATGAATCCACTGATGGATTCAAAACTGAAGCAGATGATCCGAAGGGTTTAGGACTGCAGGAGGCAGAGTCTAGCAGGAGGAAGTGGGTCACGGGAGTCACATGCCTTTGATGGACATATCTAGCCCTGGCCTCTTCCTTTCCTCACCTCTGCTTCCTGTCTCCTATGATGTGAGTTGCTTTGCTCTGCCACGATGGATACGTCATGGACTGGGAGATGCTTCCTCTTGCATTTCTCTAATCCTGACAGCCACATCAGTCTTGCCTTGTGTGTGTGTGTGTGTGTGTGTGTGTGTGTGTGTGTGTGTGTGTGTGTGTGTGTATGTGTTCCAGAAGGAAGAATTTGAATTCACACCAGGGCACAGGTAATGCTGGCAAATAGTCAAGCGCTAAGAATGGTAAGTGCACCCTGTAGAGGGGCGGGATTCCTGCCTCTAGCATCAGACTTGTCCTACGGTTCTTCTTGCCTGGCCTTGGAGTGATCCAGGTGGTCCCTTTCCTAGAATAGATGGAGGTTCTTAGTCATCCTTACCCCAACTTAAGCAGTTATGGGGAAATCAGGACTGTGTATGAAGTGTCTATAGAGTTGAGAAGGAGGCTCTGAACCACGGCTGGTCCCTGCCTGAGGTTGGCTTTGTGAGTTTTCTCAGGACCTGTCTTTCCTCTTCTTTCGTTAGCTTGGCTGTCATGGAGCCCATCACAGGAAACTCTTTAAACAGAACAACCATGGCTTCAGAGGAGTGTCAAGTGGCATTCTGGGATGCATGGAATGACTAGATAACAAGGTATCTGGGGCCAGAGTTGGTATAGGGAATGGGGATAGGCTGCAGCCTCAGTGTGAACATCCCCGGTGTCATGCAGAAGAATACAACGCTTTTATCTAGAGGTGGATGATGACTTGGATATAAAGCAGCCCCTGCAAAGGTCCACATGTAGAGGTCTGGTCCCCAGCTTGTGGTTCCGCTGAGAGACATTGGATCATGAGGGTTCTAGCTCCATCAATGGGTTCATCCCTTGTTGAATTTATAAGCTATTAGGAGGTGGGGTTTGGTGGGAGGAAGTAGGGTACTAGGGGAATGCTTTTGAAGGGTACATCTTAACCTCTGCTCTTTCTGCTTCCTGGCTGTCATGAAGTGAGCAGTGCTGCTCCATAGCTCCCCAGTCCCATGCTCTGTCTTATTATATGTAGGCCCAGAAGCAATGCCATCAAATGACCATGGGTTAAAACTGAACAAGTCAAAATAAATCTTTCCTCCCTTAAAATGTTCCCCTTTGGCACTTTGTCACAGCATTGAAAACTGACTAACACCAAGAGTTGGAAAACCTCTAACCACATTGTGGTGGCAGAGGTATGTGATCTGGCTTGTGTGTAAGGAAGGTCACTGGTGCCCAGATATAAGGTAGATGGAAACTCAGTGAAATCTGAGGTAAGAGGGCTGATCAGGAAGGTGGAGTGGGTGGTGGGGACTAGGGGTGTAGCTCAATTATTAGAAATTCTGGACTCCATCCCCATCATTGCATAAAACTGGACATGGTGACTCAGCCTGCAATTCCAGCACTTAGGAATAGGAGATGGGTGTACCAGGAGTTCAAGGTCATCTTTGCTACAGGAAAAAACCTTGAGGTCAGCCTGGGCTACATGAGACTCAGTTTTAAACAATAAAGACAATAGTAAAACCAGAGGCAGCAAGGCTCTATCTACTGCAACTAACACAGGTGTAGGAATCATGTGGCTTCAACAATGTAGGGATATCACCCCCTCACACACACTTTCCTGAAATAGCAGTTCAAGACTGCTTTGTCCACTTCGTGAGCTAGATATCTGAATTGTCATCATTCTGTTCTGCTCATCTCAAAGCTACATCATAGGCCCTTCCTCCAGCCGTCATATCTGAGTCTAGATAAGAAGAAATGGTGAGAAGGAGGGGCAAGGGAAGGCATGTGTCATTGGAGGTAGCCCCATTAGAAGCTTCACCAGAAGCCTCACTCAATCATTTTCATTTATGCTTTATTTCTGACAATGGTGATTCCCTCTTAGCCACACAGGATAGGATTGCAAATTTATAACTCAACACATTGTCACTTCCTTAAAGACAAATGTTAGGTAACTAGAAAAACTGTCTATGTCCTTTATGAATTATTGAGGTCTTTTTCATGCCCTTGCACAGGTACCTAAGATCTCCAGTTCTAGGAATGTACAGTTCATTCTGCAAAGGACTTGGGAGAAAAAGAGAATGCTATAGTTTAGCTACATGTAAACTATGACTGCAGTCTGAACCTAGCTTAGGCTACACCCACTGTACCACTGGTGAAAGCAATAGGGTCTACCGATTGTGGGCTGTCACCTCCAAAACTCTGAGTCCAAACAAGCTTTTCCTCTTTTCAAGTTAATGACCTCAGGCAAGCATAGTAGGAGAAAGCAGACTGGCACAGGCAAACCAAGATGATAATAGAGAGGGTGGAGATTGCCTTTCCCAAGGATGATTGGATCTATTCTCTTTCAATGAGATGGGTAGTCGTCCTACTAAAAGGTGGCTGCTTCAAGGCCTGTGAGGGTGGGCAAGGAAGAAAGACTTTTGTTTTTCATAGGATCTTGGCAAAGGGCTTCTGATGTTTTCCTTACTTTTGAGGTCTTTTGAGGTCTGTATACTAAGGCTGAAGAGATGAGCTTTCCCATTATGCAGATAAAGAAACTGAGGTCCTTAAAATCTTGGCTGGTGGAGGGAAGAACTTGGGATTTGGAGACAGAACTGCCGTGTGCTTATGAGCAGGTTACTGTCTCCAAACTCACTGGTGTCAAGAATACTGAATATCCTCCCTTCTTATCCTGAGAGAGACTGAAAACAGTTGAATTGTTTACCAAATAAGACAGTGAAGTCCCTAGGGACATCGACAGGAATCTACTGCTGAGACAGGTGGATGTGATTGGATCAGGCTTGGAGCCTTGTTCAGGTTTCATATTGACTGTGACCTTGGGTAACACCACCATATCTAAGGAGAGTGAGTACAGTGAAGATCGGGTTTGAAACATGTTTTGGAAGAGATAAGGAAGTTTGGAACTGGAAAAGAGATGGTTAAAAGGTGGGGACAAAGAACTTTTGTCAAGTTACTGAAAGCTTATAGGTGCATCCAACCCATGACCCATAGGTCACAAGTGGCCAAGGAAAGCTATGAATGTGGACAAAATGTAGACTTAATTAGAACATCATGGGATTGTTTCTGTGGGTTTTCTTTTTATAACTTGATCGCACAGTTCCTAAGTATGAGTGTTCTAGAGGACAATGTCATGTCACAGTATCCAAAGGTTGGCCGGAACTAGAACATACGATGTATTCAGTGGTAGACTTTGAATTGACAAAGCCTGGTGCCTGGCTCCCAACAGGCTGCTGGGTAGTGAAGGCCTGTTCTCAAGGCCCCAGGAAGAACTACATCCAGACATGTAGCAGGCTGTGGGGAAAGGGGAGCCTGCCTTGGCCAGAGGCCTGAAGGCAGTGGACTGAGGGAGACCCAAGAGCAAGAAAAGAAGAGAGATAAGTGAGATAAGAGAGATAAGGCCAGTTAGCAAATCCTTTAGGAAGATGATTACATGATGTGCCAAGTCCATATCACAACAAAAAGAGGAGCCCTGTGAAAGAAGAATCAAAGATGTGAAGACAGTGAAGTGAACTTGGGGCCTGAACAGCTTGTGACTTGGCATCTAGGTTGAAGAAAGAAAGCAGACCTCTCAGGTGGGAAGTAGACTGGGCCAAAGCCCCTCAGGCTCCTATTACCTCCCAGAGATTCCATAACCTTCCTAAATAGTGCTAGCTGCTAGGGAACCAAGTGTTCCAACACCTGAGTCTGTAGAGGATACGTTTCATCCCAACCATGACAAAGCATCTTCTAAGCATGAGACCCTGTGGTTGCTCACATAGAGAGCTAGCTTTCATGAGGCTCTGCTGCTTCACAGTCTAACATAAGCTGGTACTCAAATACACCTCTTTAGTACCAGCCTGTTCTGGTTACTTGTGTTATTAATAACAGAAAATGCTCACAGTCTTCCCTACCTCCCACATGGGGGAGGGTCACTCTCAGTATTATTCCCTTTCCTTGATGCTATGACAAAATATCTCCCAAGAAACATCCGAAGGGAGAAAGGGCTTCTTTTGGCTCAGAGTGTGAAAGTACAGTCAGTCCATTATGGCAGGGAACTCGTGGCAGCTGGAGAGGAAGGCAGCTGACCTGACAGGATGCAGGGAGAGATGGATGCTGGTTCTCAGCTCACTTTCTCCTTTCTTACCCAAAGCAAGACTTTAGATCATGGAATGGAGTCACTCATGTTTAGGATGGGTCTTCCCTAATTAATCCCATCTAGAAACTCCTTTTCAGGCATACCCAGTTCATTATCTTCCAGGTGAGTCTACCTCCTGTCAGGACACCAATCAGTGCTAGTTAGTGCACTCTTTTAGCATCCGATGTCTCCACCAGAGCTCCTCATCCTTCCCTTCCTTGCCATTAACTCCCTTGAGCAGACATCACAGTAGGAGACACAGACCTCTGCCTTGTTCTTCCAGAATTTGCTCTTCCACCAGCTTCAAGGACCAACTGTGAAATACCACGTTCAGAAAGCACCATGCTGGAGTTGGCTGCTGGGAGGGCTATGCGGATGAGCTTGCTGTTCTCTCTCAGACTGAGACTAGCTTCGTCTCTAAGTAGCTAGGTGAGCACTGGTATGCTGCAGTCTGCAATGCACAGGAAGATGGAAATGAGAAAGGCTTCTGCAGTTTCTTAGTGTCTGACCCAGGGTCCGCTAATGTCCTAAGACTGCACACACTTGGTTATTGTTAGTCCCCAAGAGCCACGCCCTCCCCTGGGCTCTGATGTCAGGACCTGTTTAAAGCAAGCTTCCCACGTGCCGTGCCCCCCCCCCCTCTCTTTCTCTCTCTCTTCTTGGGAGCTCCCTTTACTCTTTCTCTCTTTCTTCCTCTTTTTTCTCTTTCTTCTTACTCTCTCTGTCACCATAACCATTACCCTTCTGTTAATCACAACCATATTCATCTGAAAATAAAGCTCTTTTCTCCATAGAAACAGCCGTTAAGAGTCTCCTGCTATCTGCTGCTGCCCTTCTGCCATGTTCCTGCGTTCCCACCTACATCCACAAAAACCTGCAGCCAGATAACTGGGTACATGTGAACCATTCCAATATATGCACACAATCCTAACAGTTATCTCCTGCTCTGGCCTGTTGAAAGCCTCATATTGTTTTGATGAGGAGTGAGGACAGTGGGGGGCAAGTAGAGGGGGATGAAGGGGCTGCCTGACTCTTCTGTCTATGTCTACTCAGATTCCCAGAAGATCTTAGGCTCTGCTTCAAAAAGCAGCAGCATCAATTTCACTCAGTCAGACCTATGGGCAGGAACTATGCAGGGAGCCCCATGGCTCTGAGTGGTGCCATTCATACAGAAGTCCTTGTTCTGAGCCAGGCAGCAACACCTCTGTATGAAGGAAAACATTCCCAGGGCCAGTTCTTCTTCAGCTTCTTTTCACAGACATCATGCTGCTATTTGTTCTCAGCTCTGTGGGTGAGAAACCAAAATGAATAATACATTATTTTTTTTTTTTAACAAATAATGGGGTTGAGGAGATAACTCTGGATTGCTTGTCTGCCATAACCCTTGGTTCCATTCCCTGTGCTACATAAACCAGGCATGGTGATGCTTGACTGCAATTTCAACAACCAGGAGGCAAGGTCAGGACCAGGAGTTGAGATCCTGTCTCAAAAAGAAAGAACAAAAGAAAAACGAATCAACAAAGATGTCCTGGGTGTGGTATAGAGAAGGCACTGAGTATAACATGGTGAAGATGTAGAGCCCAACTTGGGAGGCAGGTGACAAAAAAAGAAAGAAAAGAAAGGAAGGAAGAAAAAAGAAAGAGAAGAAGAAAGGCAGACAGACAGATAAATAGAGCTCCTGGCACACTGCATGCACAGAGTTGCAGTCCTCGGAAGTCTGCCTCAGGATTCAGGCAGACATGGCTCCTGCCTGAAGACCATCATTGCCCCCCACCCAGTTATGGAAAAGATTGGGCCAACATTCTCAGGCCGAAGCTGTCTACCACTGAGTTACATCCTCAGGCCTCTTTTCCCTTATTTCCTGACTGTGTCTCACTAAGCGGTCCAGGATATCTTTGGATTCTCTCTGCAGTTGGGGAAGGCCTTGAACTTGCAATGTTCATGCTTCAGCTTCCTGAATGGACAGATCACAGGCCTGCACCCTTAGGACTGGTTACCTCACAGGCCTGTAGGGAGTAAGAGGGCCTTGGGGAATTGTTAGTTCTTTGAGGAAAGTCGTGAAGCCCTAATGAGCCAGTGAGAAGCTGCTGTCCCTCAGTTTTGGACATTAGTTTCTTTCCCCCACCCCGTCCCACAATGAATTGGGAAGAACAGAAGGACAGGATGGGGCCGGTCATGTGTTTCCCAGGGTCACTTTGTCCCCTGGGCTTTGTAAAAAAAGATCACCTAGGAGCAATGATATGCTAGCTGGAGCCTTGAAACCCCAGTACCTCTGAAGGAGATCTTATAGGAAAAGATCTGTTATATTAGAGCAGTCAATAGGGTGGATTCTAGTCCAAAATGACTGGCATATAAAATTTGATATTTTTATTAATTAATTGAGAATGTCACACAGACATACAACATATGATCATATTCACTACCCACAGTTGCCATTATTTTTCCTCCCAGGTCCCTTGCCTGACTTTTTTGCCTCTTTCTGACTTGTGTCTCTTTTTAAAATTTTAAATCTACTGTGTCCAATTTGTTCTGACTTGTGGGTGTGGACCATCCACTGGAATGTGATTGACCTACAAGGGATCACACTCTTAATGAAAGCTGACTCTTCCTTCTCCAGAAGCCATCAACTGTCCATAGCTCCTGAGCTAGAGGTGGAGGTTCATGACCCTTTCCACTTCCATCCTGGAATGTTGACTGTCTTGTTCTTGTGCAGATAATATGCAGGCAGCTGCAACTGACTTTGACACAAGTGGGCATGCCCAGAGATCTTTATGTTAGTGCCACAAGCCATGAAGTCTCTGGGAACCACCTCTCTAGTACCTACAAAGCCGTCATGATCCTGTATATACTCTATTCTCAGCCTTCACACCTCTGTAACTATGAAGTACTGAATGCCTACTCTGGGGCTCCCAAGTCCTAAAGTCAAGGTGTGAGCAAGCCAGCACTGCTTTGGGGCTTAGAGAAGAATTAATTTCCTTGCTTCTTGCAGCTTCTGAAGTATCTTGCATTCTTTGCTTCACGGCACCTTTTCCATCATCACAGTGCACCTCAGCTCCCAACAAGGGCTGTAACCAGGTTTCTGCCTCTCTTTTGTCTTCCCAGGCTTCTTACATGTTTGGTTGTAAGCATCAAGCTTTTCCTCACTCATGGCTTCTGGCTCTGGAGGGATTCCCAAGCCTCTCTAAGGGCAACTTTCCCAGACACTGCTGACTCCACCTAAGCAGAGTCTGCTGGTTAACTAATATGGCTGTAGATTCTTTCTCTTCCTCTCTTCAAGACTACATGATGCTATGGGTGGATGAAGAACTATGAGGCTTCCTGTAAGGAGGGCCTTTCCAACTGCAGAACTATGTGAATCAAACAGGGTTGGTACCTGAGAGCTCACCCAGAGAGGTAGAAACCTGCAGCATCTGGACCCTGAATTTCAGTCTTTTCGCTAGTGAAACAGGATGGGTGGTGACAGGAATAGAGTACGGTCTAAGCAGGCTTGCAAGCAACCGTAAAGGTCAGTGAAGGAAGCAGGCCAGGAGGAAGAAAAACCAGGCCTTGACAGCAATTGCTTTTACTAGACCTGGAGCCAAGAAACCCTCTCTTGTCTTTTGAGTTGAGGACAGCTGGTGGGGACGTTTATCCTCAATGGGGAGCAATGAGGAGCTAGGGGGGAATGTGGACCCCATTGAGTGTGTAGGCTTGGAGGTGATGACAGGCTTAACCTGAGAGGGTGAGAGGCTGTGTGGTACCCTGTAGGCTGTGGAGCCCTTCAGAGTCCAGGCCACCCATTAGATCAAGGCATTAGTTGGGGGTCTCTAGATAACCAGAATCAGAACTTATAGAATGAACTTGTTTCTTTTTTCTATCTATCTATCTATCTATCTATCTATCTATCTATCTATCTATCTATCTATAGTGGATTTATTAGAATGATTTAAAGGCTATGGTACAGCTAGTTCAACAATGGCTATCTACAAACAGAAGACCTGGGAATCTAATAGTTATTCAGTCCATGAGGCTGAATGTCTCAGCTAGTCTTGAGTACATAGAAGAGTCCCAAAGAAGTAGGTTCTAGTGCCAGTGAAGAAATGGATTTGCTAGGGGGAGAGACAGAAAGCAGTCAAAGAGAGGGCAGACTTTCTTCTTCCATGTCCTTTCTGTAACTGCCAGCAGAAGGTGTGGCCCAGATAAAAGGTGGATCTCCCCCCTCAAAAGACCTGGATTAAAAGTGCATCTTTCCTCCTCAAAGTATCTGCAGTAAAAGTGAGTCTTCCTACTTTGAATTATTTCATTAGAAAAACATTTCTTACTGATATATTCAGGTGTTTGTGTTTTAGTTACTTCCAGATGTATTCAAGTTAGCAACCAAAAATAGTCATCGCAGACAGTCACAGCAGAATGCCTGGGGGAGGACTCAAGAATTAGCAGCTTTTAAAACTTCTTCCACCGCCTTGATTGTGGCTTTATAACCCTGTCTGGTAGTATAGAGATGAAGGTCAAGGCTATAGGTCAGGGGGATAGGGAGGAGTACAGATATGGGAGTAATATTGTGGATGTTATTGATAATTCAAACCCTATCTAGATCCCCTCATTATCTTCATAAAGCTTCACATATCTCAACATGGCTGTTGTCACTGGATATAGGACAAAGGGCTGAGTCTAGCATCAAAGTGACCATCATTGGAGTTATGTCCTAAGAGATGTGTTATGTTATTATACATAATTACACATGGATATATGCCAGCGTGTGAGCATGATATATACCATTTAAACAGACTTTGAAGGTCCAGTCTACTCTACACAATGGCATGTACTACTATCCTTGTGACCTGTTATTGATAGAAATAACATGGGAAACGTGATTGTATCTCTCTTCAGAAGCCACCCTGGCAGCTGGCAACAGGAGAGATGGAACTCTGTGGAGTAAGTGGTCAGCATTATAATTAGATGTAAGGTCAGCCAATGCCCAGGACTCAAAGGAAATTAAATATCCCAAATACCATGGAGAGAGCTTGGTAAAATTGAGCCTTGCCTCAAAGGAGAATAACGTGCTAGGATATATAGGAAAAGACTGTCAGAAGTTTAATAATGTGTTAAAAAATGAGACTTTGATCATTTCTAGAGAAATCCCTGTGATACCGAATGAGATCATTAATAAGTCTGTGAGGGGGAGCGATTCATCAGGTTGTGTTTATCTAGTGAATGTGGTACCTCTGCCAGGTAATTACAATTCTTATTGCAGAGAGGCTTTTGCTAGCTCATGATGGGTTGCTGTTTTGTTCTGAAGCACCAGCTCTTAATTTACCCAGACATACAAGGGTATCACTGTAGTATTTCATTTTAGCATAAAGCTGGCACAAGTTTATAAGGAGAAATTTAACTTTTGCCCATGTAAGATTTTTTTACCATTGTATGTTTATGGGCTCTAGTGATCAAGCATTCATTTGTGTGTGTGTGTGTGTGTGTGTGTGTGTGTGTGTGTGTGTGTGTGGTGTGTTTGCAGGTTCAGGTGCCCATCTGTGTACATGTAGAGCCCAGAGGTTGACTTTGGCTGTCTTCCTCTATAATTCTCTACTCTTTTGGAGATAGAATTTCTTACTGAAGCTAGGGCTTGCTGTTTTGGCTAGACTGCCTAGCCACTGATCTCTGAGATCCTCCTGTCTCTGCCTTCCCCAGCAATGGGGCTATAGGCATTTGCTATAACACCCAGCTATATGTGGGTGTTATGGATGTCAGGTCCTCATGCATATATAGCAGTGACTTTATCCATTTATTTCTCTTCCTAGGCTCTCATTTTAAAATTCTGCACCTTCATGTTTGTGTAGATGTTTGTGTAGAGGGCAGAGGGTGATACTGGATATCTTCCTCAGTCATTCCCCATCTAACAGGGTGTCACTGTCCAAGTCAGTGTGCTACTGCTGTAAAGAGACACCATGACCACAGAAATTCTTACAAAAAAAATAATTTAATTGAGTTTTGCTTACAGTTCACAGGTTTAGTCATTGTCATCATGGCAGGAAGCACTGCAACATGCAGGTAGACATGGTGCTAGAGAAGTAGCTTAGAGTTCTAATCTGAATCAACAGGCAACAGAAAGACACTGCACTTGAGCATTCAAAATCCTAAAGGGCACCCCCAGTGACACACTTCCTCCAATAAGGTTACACTTCCTAATCCTTGTCATATGAGACCACTTCCTAATGACCAAACATTCAAGTATAAGAGCCTATGGAGCTATTATATTTTAAATTCAAACCAACATACTCAGTAGAACTCACTGGTTCTACTAGGCTAACTAACCAGCAAGTCCTAGAGATTCTCCTCATTTTGGGATTATTGGCACACATGGTCACATTCAACTTTTATATGGATTCCGGGAATTGAATAGGTCCTCATTCTTGCAGGAGAATCACTTTATTGACTCAGCCATCTCCCCAGTGCCCTGAAGTCATTTGTGTTAAGGAAAATGGGCTGTTACTTTGGAAGGCCTCTATTTTATGTTTTGTGTAGAAGGCAGAGTGGCCCATTGGTTGTTCCCCTGCAGCCTTGGAAGGGTAGGGAGAGGGAGATAGCAGTGATGTGAGGAAAATAACTAAGTATTAGGCACCTGGCCCTGGGCAGATACTGGAGGTTCCTTAGTTACTGTTCCATTGCTGCAAAGAGACACCAGGGCAACTCTTATTAAAAAAAAGCTTTTAATTGGGGTTTGCTTACAGTTTTAGGGGATTAGTACATGATCATAATGGTGGGGAGAAGGCATGGCGCTGGAAAAGAAAGGAGAAAGAGAATGGGAGGGAGGAAAAGAGAGAGAGACAGAGAGATACAGAGACAGAGAGAGACAGAGACTGGGCTTGACATGGGCTTTTAAAGCCCCAAGCCCACCCACAGTGATATATATCAAGGGCACACCTCCTAATCCTTCCAGAGCAGTTTCACCAGCTAGGAACCAAACACCAAAGCATATGAGCCTATGGGGTCATTCATATATAAATTACTACAGGTAGAAAACAAATTTAGGGATGTGAAGGTTAGTTTTTTTCATCTTGACACTGGTTCCTGTTTCTGTTTCTTCTTGTGTTTTTGCCCTGACTTAACCTCAGTGATGGTCTATGGTTGGAGTGTATAAAACAAAGAAATCCTTTCCTTCTAAAGAAACCCTTCGGTCACGGTGTTTACCACAGCAATAGAAAGCAAACTAATATAAGAGCCAGACAGGGAGGCATGGATGTGAAAGGAAGAAAAGCTTTGCAAACTGAGAGAGATAGAGAGGGGGACAGGTCTTCATATGCTTAGACACAGTGCAGTGGGTGGGTTTGAGTAACACAGCAAAGGAACAAGACAGTCTCTTCCCTCATAAAGCCAGGCTAACTGGGGAATAGGCGAGGCTACAAGAGCTTAAGAGTTTCTGAGTATATGTACTGAGGAATTATCTGTACTTTTCTTTTAGATCAAAAGAAACTCCTGCCAGAAAGTGGCTGATGGGAGAAAGTGAGAACTTATAAGTAGTTAGAATTAAGTTTCCTGGAGAAGAGAGCCTGGTTCTTAGGCACTAGAGTATAATGATTCTTTCTCTGTCACCCAGCCAGCTCCCAAATAATGACATGGAGACAAATTAATTATGAAGGCTTGGCCTTTATCTTAGTCTTGTCTTAACTAGCTCTTATAACCTAAATTAGCCCATTTATATTAATCTATGTTCTATCCTGTGGCATTATCTTTCGTCTATCTTGAACCTCATTTTCTTTCCTGTGTCTCCTGGCTTCTGCCCCTCAATTTCTCTTCTTTTTCCTTTCTCTCCTTGGAGATCCCTCCTAAACTTCCTGCCAAGTTATTGACCATTCAGCTCTTTACTAAACAAATCACAACAATATATCTTCACACAGTGTACAAATATCCCACAACACTACGGCGACCCATGGAGAGGATACATACAGGCACCAATACACAGAAGTAGCCGGAAAAATCTGTGAGAGAGCAAGGCTGAGATCAAACAAGTCATGTGAATAGTACAGCATCCATGTGAGCTATGGAGCTGAGGATGATAGTGTCTCTGGGCTTGTTTCCCATGATGCTTCAGCAGGAAACCTTTAGATAGCTATTTATTTGCACATGTAAGAGCAAATTGGGAGTAGGAGCTGCCCCTAGCTAGACTCGGAATGCTGTTAAAGGACATTGATGCTGACCAAGCTTAGACTAAACCCCGAATATCTGGAGACTTGTGGTTTTGAGAGGACGAAGTGTAAATAGTGTTGTATAAACTCGTATTCACCCTGGATCCTGTGCACACCGCGTGTGACTTTAGTCAAGTCAGTTCCCTCGCCGTACTTTAGCTTCCTCTTCTGTACATAGAGAGGGTTGTCACTTCCTAGCTCACAGGATTGAGTGAGTAAAACCATGACTTAAAGTGTGTAAAGCACACAATGCCTGACCCATGGCAGTAGCTAGGTGTGTTATTATTATTAGTGTTGTCGTTGTTACTAATGAGAGTAGCGGGAGTAGTGAGATGTGTTGCTGATGTTTGCTCAGTGAATAAGTTCTGAAGCTTGGATAGCAGACAGTGTAGTAGGCACCTTTATTGGGCCTCACAAGGTGGATGCTCCTGAGGTCCAGCTGTTGTGCAGTCATGCTAGGATGGCTCTTAGTAGTGCCACTAAGGTTCAGGATGACCAGTGGCTCAACTGAGAATGGACTTTTGACCAGAGCTGGGGATCCACTTTTAGTGATGCTTCCTCTGGATTCTAAGACTATTGTTTTTCACAAGGTGCTGGAAGGTTTTTTGCTTGGTTTGAGATTGGGATAGTGGGTCTATGAGCCTGGGTCTAGACCAGGGGTTCTCAACTTGTGAATCACAACTCCTTTTTTTGGGGGGGGGTCAAATGATCTATCCTGCATACCAAATATTTACATTGCAATTAATAACAGTAGGAAAATTACAGTTATGAAATTCCAATAAAAATCATTTTATGGTTGGGCATCACCACAGCATAAGGAACTGTATTAAAGGGTTGCAGCATTAGGAAGGTTGAGAACCACTGTTTTATAAGCTACCTTGGTTATAGTGTTTTATCACAACTACAGAGATATAACCAATACATTTGCAGTCACGCTGGGAGGCTGTAGAAGAGCCTGCTTGACTGAAGTCATGCCCTGTGTTCTTTCCACCTCTCTTGAGTTGGCGGGGGTCCTTGCAGATTAATCTGTGCATTCAAGAAGGATGGAAGTGGGTCCCTATAAGATGGAGGGTTACAGTCTTACACATTGCTACAATCTTCAGCAAGGCACCCAAGAGCTTCAGCAGGACAGAAAACCGATATCTAGAACTCAGGAGGTTAGATTTTTGAATCTTCCTTCTCTCCCCGCAAAGGGTGGTGAGGTCTGGAGGGCATGTGGCTCCCTCAGCAGATGGTTGGCTCCATCTCTGTCCCTTTCTATTGATGTGACAGAAGCCTGGTAACTTACAGACACCAGACACTGTTTTGGCTCATGGCTGTGGAGGCTGCTGAGGGCCTGGCCTGCAGGTCAGGGCTGTGTGGTGAGGGTGGGCAGAGACCAAAGCTGACAGAGAATATATGAAAGAGGCAGAAGGGAGATGCCCAGAGCTGCTTGACACCCGTGTTTATTATAGTACTCTCTGTAACAGCTAGCTACAGATTAATGTAGGTGTCCAACCGAGGAAGGGATGATGGGAATGCACTTTATATACACAATGGGACTCTTCTCAGCCATAACAAGGAATGGAGTTATATTGTTTGTAGGAAAAAAATGAATGCAGCTAGAGATAATCAGATTAAATAGATTAAATCAGTCTCAGCAAAACAAATACTGTGTATTTTCTCTCATTCATGAATTCTAGACTTCATAGATCCATGAAAGCATGTATGTGGTGATGACTGAGGAACAGAGGTGACTGGTAGAATAAGGAGCAGAGGGCTATAGGAGACAGGAGAATATGCTAAAAATACATTATGTATGTGCATGGCTTTATATCTAATTTTCATTTGGCTATAATTAAACCTATGTGTCTTTACTAATCTCAATAATATTTTTTAGAAGAGCCTATTCTGATGATGATATCAATTTGTTGATGAGGGCCTGTCCAGGCCCCACCTCCCAGCACAGTTGCATACGGGTGAAGTTTCTGTCCCTCGAACTTTGGGAAAAGCTTCCAAACCTTAGAAAGTTCTAGGCCAGGAAGCATTCTTTCAATTGCAAATGATAGAAACTAATCTCAGATTTAACATGACCAGAGAAACAAATTGGGGTAAAGGATTTGGCAATGCTTAGGAACCCAAGGAGTACTGGGTGGACCGGCCTTTAGGTACACTTGGGTCAGGAGTGATGTCAGGGCATTCCCTCTTAGACAGACTCTCCATTTCTCTATATGATGTAAAGAATCAACATATGCTTCCCAATCCCAGAAAGAAGAGAACACTCTTCTCTTAGACTAGACCAGTGTCTTCCAGCAAGGGATAAAGGCAACCCTGACCTTTATCAGCCTGGTTCACACCCTGGACCCTTTCACAGTGACTGGGAGAAGAGGAAGAAACAGAGGCCAGTCTCCTCTGTTTGGATACATACAATCAGTAACCACTAGGAGGTTGGTTATTGTCAGAGATGGAGGGTGGTGTTGTTTTGCTCTTTTAGGGGGCCTGCCACCCACTTCCTCAGTTCCCACACATGGAGGCTTTTTCTTAATTATTAATTCTTTAGCTTGGCTTGTTTCTTGCTAGCTTTCCTTAATTTTTAATGATCCCATCTATCTTTTGCCCCGGGCTTTTTCCTTTTCTATTTCTGTATATCTTTGTTTCTTACTTTGTGGCTTGCTGAGTAGCTGGATGACTGGCCCCTAGTGTTCTCCTCCTCCTTCTCTGGCTCCTTTTTCCCCTTTCCTAGCTCTCTCCTTCTATTTATCCTCTCTGCCTTCCAGCCCCACCTATTTCTCTTTTCTGCCTTGCTATTGGCTGTTCAGCTCTTTATTAGCCCATCAGGTGTTCTAGACAGGCACAGTAACACAGCTTCCCAGAGTTAAACAAATGCAGTATAAACAAAAGTAAAACACCTTGAAATATTCTACTGGGGTAGGGGTGAGGGAACAGAAAACCTAATGGGTTCATCCAGACTGGGAGAGTCTGGCAAGATGGGCTGGCGGCTGGAGTCTGTGAGTGACAGACATATTCAAGCTATCATCAGCAGGTGAGCCACTCTGTTTGGAAGAATTCCAGTTAGGGATGGGGTAGGGGAGAGACAGGTTTCAATGAAGGAAAGGGTTCTAAGGCAAGCCAGAAAGGCCCAATGTGGAGCATGAGAGGCAGAACTTGATGGATTAACTTGGAAGGCATTTGCTAACCGCACAGCAGAAAGGATTTTTGCTGCAATGACTCTTCCTTGAGCTGAGAAACAAAGATGAATGAGCATTCATCCTCAAAGCTCAGTTTCTGGAGAAGTGCACTATAATTTTCAAAGCAGCGTAGCTGAATCTGGGCGAGGAGCCAGGTATATTCACCACAGGTGAGATCCTGCTTAATCACAAAGCTAGATGAGAGAGAGACTTGGGTCCCAATTTGCCTCATCTCATGTTATCAGGAAGTGAGGCTCAGTGAGGTCAAGGGTCAAGGGTCAGAGGGTTAACAGGTGATTTGGCATTTGTAAACTTACTTCTGAAGAGATCCTGAAGTTTAATAAGATTACCTATTGATAGAGGGTGGGATGAGGGGGTGGGTCAGCTTGGGGGCTCTGACCCTCCACCTCTATTTCTTCTCTGACTTTCTGTCTCTTCAGCCAACCAGAACGGCTCTCCTCTGTGCTTTATTAGGCATTGCACTTAATTTAAAGAACACATTTAAAGAAAAGTTCCAACCTCAAGTTGAAAACCAAGGTAGTAAAGAACATCTATGAGAGGTGAGACTTGGGCATGCCCAAGTGTAGGTGTGTAGATGTGTAGATGTGAGGCTTAACACACCCAGTCAGCTGACATATTGAACAGCATCAGATACTGTGGTCCCTGCCATGTCAAAGTACATGGATGGTTGACTCCCTATTCCGGCTCTCTTCTCTCCTGCTGGAGGCATTCTGTTTTCCTTGGAGCCTGCCTTGGGGAAACATCACCCAATGTGAGTAGCTTATAATCACTGACTGAAGGGAATTGGTGTGTAAATACCCCTGCCCCTCAGGCTAGAGAGAACTCTGAAGTATGTGGTGTTCAATGCTGCCATCTTGAGGTCTCAATGAGCCTTACACTCTAGACTTCAACAACCAATGATTGGCTGACAGGAGAAACCTTGGTTGGTAATGCTCCTTTCTTGCATCCATTCCCTCCCTGATGCAAATTTTCCTTGTACCTTTCGTATAAACAACATATTGAACACACTCTCAGAATCTTCTCAGAACTCAAACTCAGACCTCTCTATATCTTAGGACCTGACCACTGATTCACTGCTACACACTCTTTATGACAGGAGGTGCACAGCAGCTTCCCTTGTCTGGCTTGGAGATTTGGGTCATTTATTCCTGAACAGTCCTGTTCCCAGGCCATGCCAGTTTCCTTTGACAGTGTAGCAGAGGAGGTATCGCTGTACATCTAAACGGTGGTTGTCACCCAGAAGCACCAGGGAACATTGTCTGTATCTAGGTTCTCGGGATGCTCTTGGCATCTGGATTGGTCAAGATGTCTTACTGCTGAAAATTGTGGATGCACAAGAAAGCCTGTGCCACAAACAAGGACCCAGCTATAAAGTCAGGAGTATAAATGTAAGTCTTCTGGACAGATGAAGAAAGTCAGTCACCCTTGCATGGCTCATACTGGCAGGAGTCTCATACCCAAGGATACACTGCACAGAGAAGAAATATCTCTGGAGATTCATCCAGTGACACACTACAGAGCAGCTCATATGGTGACCATTTCTTGTTGAGAACATTCCAGCATCTTCAAGGTGGCCTGCAGTGTAGAACCCTGACAGAGATACCATCAGAACCTGGTGGTCTCAGGTGCCTGACTGTCCAGACTTGAGAGGGAAACTCATGGTCTTGTAGGGTATAGGAAGGGAACAGTATTCTCACCAGCAATGAAAGGAGTAACTCAGAAATGGAGCAGCTCCAGGTGGACTGGTCTATCCCCAGCTCCACATACCAAGCACCTCCACCATTTGCATTGTTTTTATGGATCTGGAATTATGTGGCAATGAAAGTAACCCTATATAGAAGGTCAAAAGAGTTGAGACAAGGATCTGGGTTGCCAGTCTGGAGGACTGGGATTTTAATGCTTCTTGATAGCAGACTGGTGTTGGTCTTGGTAATGGGGTCTCAGGTCACTAAGGGCAGTACTGTGCCAATCTCCCTTGGGCTCAGAGACTCTGGAAAGCCAGTATCTTCATCATAAGGGTCCAGTCTGAGGTGGAGGGTGTGTGATTGGCTGTGAACATGAGAAAGTAATGGAATACAGGGAAGATGGGGACCCAAATAGCCCGTGCTCCAGGCTGCTGACTGGAAACATGCCTTGCTAATAGATTCCATAGGAGCAGAGAATTGGGGAAGGTTCTTGGACCTCAAGGAACTCATCTCTAGTCCCCTGAGGCCTCAGCCACATGGAACATTATTTAGAGTCTTGTTGGGAATTGTTTCATACCCTGTATTCTATGAAAGGCCAAATGACAGGGAAAATGAATGAGGACATCCTTCGCTTTCAGAAGCAGTCTGAGGAATAGCTTTAGACTCGGAGTCTCAAGACCCAGGGTAGAATCAGTGTCCTGTTGCTTTGGGACTGTGTGAAATGTAAAACTGTGTACTTTGATTGCTTGTTGGGGGTGGTGGTGGTGACTGACAACACTTCCAAGCTTCCAGGGGCAGTAGTTTGAGGCTCTGACTTTAGACTTGACCCTGGATTAGAATCAATTTCTGTCATTAGCAAGGGTTGTTGCATTAGACTCTTCATCACCATGACGAGCACCCAAGAGAACCACTTAAAGGAGGAGATGTTTCTTATGGTTTTACGGTTTCAGAGGTGTCAATTCATCATGCCTGGGAGGGAGTGGTAGAACAGAGTGGCTCCCATCATAGTGGACAGGAAGCAGAGAGGGAGGAAGGGACCAGGGATCAAGTACAACCTTCAAAGTACAGCCCTAGGGATGTACTTCTCCTAACTAGGACCATCTTGAAAGTTTCCAGATCCTCCTAGCTAGAAACCAAGAAACTATCCAGCACATGAGCTCATGAGAGGCATTTCATGTTCAAATTGTGACAGCTACGCCAGCATATCTTTAATTTAAAGAAGATCTAATTAGATATTTAACTGGCAAACTCACTATCTGAAGGAAGGTTGAGATCTTCAGAGGAAAAGTGTTGTAGAGTGGATGCTGTGGGAGAGAGACGAGGGGCCATCACTCAGTCTTCTTAGATGGACCCAGGAGGAGCATTTGGACGACTGGGGAGAGCCTTTAGTGTTAGGGCCTAGTTGTCCCTCTCTGTCTGGGTTTCTGTTGAGCCATATAAAGCCACCTAATGACAAATAAGGTCAAGCGAGTCTTCGATGTGCCCAGGTCAATCTGAGGCTTCGTCATACCAGAGCCAGTCAGCTGAAATAGCTCATGTTGTTGGATGAGGGGGCAGCCTGCTCACACAGTAGGCCCAGCTCTGTGGCTGGCCTGTGTTCCATATATCTACATGCTATAGCTTTCTCAGTGTATTGAGACTGAAATGGTAATTAAGGTTCAGTGAGACTGATCCAACTGAATCAGTATCTTTCTAAAAAGAGGCATATAATATTTCTATTACCCCCTTTGATACTGAACTTGGGGTCATAGTCTGTACCCTAAGAAGCCAGATTCAGCTATTCTCTACAGTGAAGTTAAAATAGACAAATGGAGAGTAAAAAGCAGTAAAAAGAGATTTATTCAATGTGACCACACTGGGAAGAGGGTCAAACAGTGACTCTCCAAAGTCCATCTCTGGGGGTTCTGAAATGAGACTGAAGTTTGGGTAGCAGGCAGGGGCTGTGCATATCTAAGCAGTCAAGGTGTGGTCCTGTCCACCACTGACCCATCCTTGTCTGGGCTGCAATGTCCTCTTGCAAGGTCTTAAAACCACGAGGCTCTTTTTGGGAAACATGTTCTCCTTTGTCTGATGCAAGGACCCTGCCTGCCCTTTCCTTTCTCCCAGCAAGAGACTCCTGGGGGAAATACAGTTTCTTGGGGTCCATTATAGTCTGATAGTTAGGTGAGAGACACATGAATATCTTTACAATATCTTCCTTCCCAAATTGTGGTGGTGGTAAATGCTTTCACTTCCAGAAGCTGGGAGGCAGAAGTCTACGTAGTAGATTTCAAACCAGCTTGGGCTACATAGTGAGACCATCTCCAAAAAAAAAGTCATTTCTTCTGGTATAGTTACACTTTCTCTCAGAATTTTTAGTCCAGATGAGTTCAGGGAATGTGGAAGGCTGGGTAGTGGGACTGAGTGACCTCAGTCTTCCCCAAGCAGGGCTCCTGTGGTCCTCCTTCAGCCTTTTGTACAAATCACAAGCGCCTGTTATCCAGGACAGGTGTGAGGTGCTGGGTCTGCTGGGAATCACTTGGAAGACAGAAGCATGCGGTGTGAACAGTGCCCTCCCGTGTGACTTGGGATGAGGCAGCTGCCCAGTCCAACCAGGTCCAGTAGTGAAAGGAGATGAGGGGAGAGGTGAAGAGGAGACACAGCTCAGCCCACTCCATGTCAAAGATCCCCCCTGTATGTTATTTGTAGCCTTAGAGAGGGAGAGAGATAGAAATAGAGATAGAGAGATGACAGATAGATAAATACGTGAGGGGGGGGCCAGACAGACAGACAGAAAGGATGATTCTACAGCCTGAGATTACTTGGTGAGGAAACTGAGGCTGAAAGCCCCTGGCCTGCAGCTCTGACCACCATGAGCACTGTTTATTCCTGTACCTGTGAGATTTCTATCATTCTAAACTTTTCCTTTTGCATTAGTCATACTAACATATTTTCCAGTGCAGACCTGTACTACAAGTGTCTCTCCAGCCTGGGGATATGTTACTTTTTGTTAATTTAATAGCATTCGAGTACCATTTCTTGGCTTTCATTTCTTGGTAGCTGCTAATGACACACATTTATTTTCTATGTTATTTTGCTATTTTCATTCCCCTACCCCGGGGAACTTTTCTTCTTGTATCTTTTGCACACTGCCTGGAGGTTTACATTGTTTGCCTAAGCTCTTTATATAGAGATGAGCTCTGATAGCTGTTCTTATTTGCTGATTTATGGTTACATGTCTTTTCCCCCTCTGTGTAGTTTTAAAACTGAGGGCTGCACACCCTTCACACCGTGTACCTTTAATTTGTGAAGCTTGATAAGTTCATGGTGTTGCCAGCAGCTGAGCACTTGGGGTACTGAAGGTTTAATTTGCAATGAAATGAATTGGCTTAAGCTTCAATGGGTTGTCTAGGCAGGAATGAGTTTTTGTGCACTTCCTGTCTCAAGCCCACTGCCAAGTGTGCTGCCTGGCATCCTTTCCTCCTTTGCTCTGACTTCCCTTTCCATTCCTCTGACTGAATTAACTGAAAAGGAACCTTAAGATGTGTGCTTCAGGTCATTGTGGAGAATGGCAGTGCTATCAGTCACTGTAAAAGAAATGGCCCTTGGGACTGGATCTCCTTCATCTATTGGGCCACCCTATGCTTGCCAAGGTATACTCTTGGTTCCCCTGAGGACCAACTAAGGTCAACTGTTTACAGCTTCCATTTGGGTCAAGGAACTGACCACGTCCCACAGATAGCCTGCAAAGCACCTGCTCACTGATTTCTACCTCTTATTTTGTCAGCTTCCTTTTCCTCTCACACAGAAATGCTGCTGGGGCACCCCGTTCCTTTTATATGGCTGTACTAGAACAGAAAGAGCCCCAGATTCTGAGTGTACAGATACTGGAACAAACTCTGCTGTGCTCTCCAGCCATGTGAGCCCAGAGATCCCCTGGCTTCCCTGGATTACACAGGGCTGAAGAGATGGTTAAGCCCCTATGCACCAGCCAAAGACCTGCGTTTGAGCCCAAGAACCATGTAAGAAGCTGGGCATGGTGGTGAATGCTTATAATTCTAGTATTGGAGAGGCAGAGACTGTTGAAACCCTGGAGCTTGCTGGCAGACAGTTTGGCATAATTTGTAAGCCCCAAGTTTCAGTGAGAGACCCTGGTTCAGAGAAATAAAGTAAGCATCTGAGGTTGACTTCTGGCCTCCACGTGTACCTACCCACATATGCATCTCACCATTTATACCCTCCAAACACACACACACACACACACACACACACACACACACACACAGAGTTGGGATTCTATTTATCAGTCATGGAGTGAGTGTGTAGCTGGAGGGACTTGCCATGTGTCATCTCCAAGGAGTTACAGAGAAGCCTGTGTTCTCTCTGTCTGTGTTTCCTAGTGGGTGACTGATGATTTAGGCTAAGGAGGTCAATCTGAATTACAGAGTTCTGCACACTGGCTGGGTGTTGGCCACCCCTACAAGTGACATGGTTACATTTACAGAAGAATTCCTTGAACTCAGATCCACCTGCCTCTGCCTCTTCAGCATATCCTACCAGCCTGCGCCACCAGGACCGGCTACAGAAGAATTCCTAAAGCAACTTGCACAGTAGAACCATTCTGGTCATTTGTTGTCAGACATCCTAAGCTCTCATGGTTTCAGCCTGCATGGTAGCTAACAGCTTCACGAGAGGGAAATAAGGTGCCCTTGTGGGCTTACCTGGATGTTACATAAATCTTAATTGATCTTATAACAAAAACCTGGATCCAGATATTGGAGAAAAGCTGAAAGATCACAGAGACAGAGGAACAAACCACAGCCACTTCTAATTTTGCCAACTCTTCAGGCTGAAAGGGAAAAGTTGTGTCTCCATGAATCCTCAGACTGAATATCTCAGAGTTCTCAGCCAAAAGGAAAAGGGGCCCAAATCTTGTCTCCTTATGCCTTGTATTCCTTTCTCAAACTTCCTAGTGCTGGGATTAAAGGTGTGTGCCACCACCGCCTGGCTCTGTTTCTCTCCTGAACTGGGTCAGTCTCATGTAGCCCAGTATGTCCATGAACTCACAGAGGTATGCCAGCACTGCCTGACCTCTATGACTAACTCTGTGGCTGACTCTGTCCTGTGATCTTCAGGTAAACTTTATTTCTTTAGAGCCTACATAATACATCACCACAGCTGGCCATGGAGGAATGAGAGCAGCTGCAGTGGATGGGACGGGGTAGACGCTTTCCCCCTCCCTTTCCATAACCTCCTTCTCCATCTCTCAGGTCTCTAACAGTTCCCAAAGGACTTTTCCTTCTTGCCATCAACAGACCTTCTCATTGTCAGGGAAGTGTTTTCTCTCCTTCTAGCTTCCTTCATTTTCTTTATTATTATTATTAGTAATTTTTAAAATGTATTCTACATATCAACCACAGTTTCCCCTCCCTCTGCTTTCTTCATTTTCTTATGGCATCAAGACAGGACCTTACATTGGATACTCCCGAGGGAGGACCTGACTACCCTGAATGGGATCAGAGTTTTAGTTGGGGCAATGGAGGCAATTGGGGTCACATATTTATTCTTTAGCAGATGGGCAATGAAGGGACTAGAGGAAGATTAAGAGGGTCTTTTTTTTGGTGAGTCCTGGAAATGCCCACAGTTCATCCCTTGTTGCTCATATCAATATCTTCAGTAAGTTGGATTTAGAGATTTTAGGAAGAATTGTAAGGTGCCATTTATTTCTTGAGAAGTAATTTTGTTTCTGAATCACCTCATCTATCCCAATGGGATGGGATATGCCAGTGAGTTCTGGGCTCTTACTAAACTTACTTTATTTTAGCCACAGCAGTAGAGGAGGTCATCCATAAATGTTCTGTCTCATGCCTCTAGCCTCTGGAAAGACTGATAAATCACTGGAAAGAATCATGGCCTTGTGGCATTAAAAACCCTGGTACTGTAGAACTCTATAATCTCTTATCTTCAAGAGAGCTTGTGAGTTCTCTTAGCTTGTTTCCTTGGCTTTAGGAAGGTCTCTCTCTCTCTCTCTCTCTCTCTCTCTCTCTCTCTCTCTCTCTCTCTCTCTCTCTGTCTGTCTTTCTTTGTCCCCCTTTGGAGTCATTAGAACTTGATTTTTTGACAACTTCTTCTTTCTTGCTTCTTCTGCTTCTTAAAGATTTATTTATTATATATATACAACATTCTGCCTCCACTATGCCTATGTGCCAGAAGAGGGCACAAAATCTTAAGACAGATGGTTGTGAGTTACCATGTGATTGCGGGGAATTGAACTCATGACCTCTGGAAGAACAGTCGGTGCTCTTAACCTCTGAGCCATCTCTCCAGCCCATTCTTTTGACTTCTTTTGGAGACTATAGTGGACATGGCCACCTGAAAACTGAACTGCCTTCTTTGGTTTGATACATTATCCTCTACCTCAAGAGCCTGACTCTATCTCATACTTATCAGATAGGTATCATGGCGTTCTTGGAACTGGGAGGGAGTGCTCTAGGATCTGGACTAATCAGAATGAGTTGTCATTCTATATTAATAATGTCAGCCTCCCTTGCAGCCCAGAGTGACCATATGGCCCATGATCCTCCAATCAAGTGCAGATATACCTTTAATTCAGAGGCTGGTAATTGGAGGAGATGGGAGGGCAGCAACAGTGTGTGTGTGTGTGTGTGTGTGTGTGTGTGTGTGTGTGTGTGTGTGTGTGAAGTTTCTCTGGGCAGTGATACTGTACAGAGCTCACAATCCTTTCATGTATGAAAGATTCAGGATACAGGAATGTTCCCCATCATTGGAGATGAAATCCAACATATATTAGGCAAGAACTCTATCATGAGCTACATCCTCCACTCAGACCCTTTCTTTGCACTCATCACTTGAACAGGGAAAACCTTATCTCTATCATTTTATCTCTACTAGGAGTGGAAGAATTTGGAGATTCTGCAGCTCAGTGCTTCTTGTCACAACAAAATGTCATGCTGCAAGTTGGCTATGATGGTCCAAACCTGTCATCTCAGTACTTGAGAGGATTAGACAGAAAAAGAAAATAAATAAGCTAAAAAATAGTCATCACCTGTATGTCTACACTTGGATTTCAAGTCTTCATGTATGTCCCCACTAAAATGCCACCCTGAGCTGTTTGCAAGGTTGATAAGTAACTATTCTGAAATCTTTAGTGAATTTTCTACACACACACATCCGGAAGTGCATTGTTGAGAAGAGGCCATAATTTGTTTTTTCCCCTTAGACTTAGTGATTCTCTGAGCCTCAGTTGTTCCATCTGTAAGATGGAGAGAAACCACATTGCTCAATGGGCTGAGGGAAGAACAAAATGTAGTAGGTAATAATATTAATGACCTGCTCTAGCTTCATTTCTCATGCTGTGGTAAAATATCCTAACAAAAAGCAACTTGAGGAAAAGTTTCTTTTTTCTCCTTCCTTTGCTTACAATTTCAGATTACAGTCTGTTATTATGAGGATTGTTTAATTACAGTGTGACCATGATATTGTTCTTTGTTGTAATGTAATTGTGTTATTCACGATGATGACTGAATTTGGAGTCAGACTTCTGGATTCAGATTTTTGGTGTAAAACTTATTAACAACCCAACTTAAACATTTTCCTCAGTTTTCTCATCTGCAAAATGGGAGTAATAATCATGGTGCTGCCATCTTTGATATGTTGGGAGGCTCAAAAGATAATGCACAAGCTATGTTTTGATTGATTATTTGGTTGTGTGTGCATACGTGTGCATGTATGTGGAGGTCAGAGGGCAACCTGTCAGAGTCAGATGCCTGTGAATCCTAGTGATCAAATTCAGATAGTCAGACTCAGCAGCAGACACTCACTTACTGAGCCATCTTGACAGACACTTTTTAGCAGTGAGTGTCACATATATACCTCCATGTACCCTTATTGTCATCTTCATCATATTCTTTATAAGTTCCTGCTTGAGTGTGTTCTTCAACATTATCTTTATATCTATCCTTGGGACCAAGGGAGACACTGAGAACAAAAGCCTAGGATTCTTTCCAACTCTTCCTTATATTCTAGCTGCCAAGTTATAGGCAAGCTAGCTAGGAAGACTTTTCCCATCTACAATCCAAAGTTTGCTTTTGAATTTAGCACAAGGAGAGTAGGTGTCATTGTATGCATTTCAAAGAAGAGAAAGCAGAAGTGATATAATAGCCCAGCTGTTGATGGCTAACCAACCTTGGTCTAGACCATATACTGCTTATCCTAAAGTCTTTCTACCTTTCTGCTTTCAGAAGCCCTGATTTCATCTACCCTCTTTATGGAGGCCATCCAGTCACTCCCCTGGGGATCTGGATGGTAAGATTCAATTTTCATGGCTACTGCTCTTAAATTTTTGTTTTGTGATGGTATATTATTCATTTAGAATTGGCTTTCATTTATGCTATTCAAGCCATATATGTCTGGCCAAGTAATAGGCTAGAATCTAGAATGGAGAACTTCTTAGAAAACAGTGTTTGCTGGACTAAGAGGAGCCATGTTGGTAGGATGCCTGAAGTAAAGAATATCTGGGGAGATCATTGGACTTAGTCCTTTATGGTTCATCCACTATGTCTTGGAACCATCTAGAGAGTTTGTCATATTCTTTGTACCTGGCCTCATGCCCAAATATAGGATGATGCCCCTGGCTTTTGTCATGGAGACGATATTGACTTGGCATGCTGTTGTTTTTCCGTGAGGAAGTTTAATTCCACCTCCATGCCCTAGTTCCTATGGATCCCCAAGAGAGCTTCTTTCCTGCGCTGATTTTAAAGTTGGAACTTGTACCTTAACTTACACCAAAGTTTTCTCTTTCTCCTACATTCTAGATGCCAAGTTGGAGACAAGCCGGCTGGGCATACTTTCTAAGTCTGCCTTGAAGTGCCACAATTTCACACACCAGCTTTCTTCTTTCTCTAGTTTGCTTTTGCTGAATGTGTGGTTAGTATTATTCAAATTGACAGAATCTAGAATCATCTGTGAGACAGGCCTCTGGGAATACCTGTGTGAGACTGTGTTAGCTGAAGTGGGGAAACTCACCCACCATGGGTAGCATCATTCTCTGGCTGCGATCCTGGAAAAGGGGAGCAAGAAGCAGTGTGTTTTGCTTGTCTCCTGCTTCTTAACTGCAATGTGTCCACCGCTCCCCCAGGCTCCTGACATTGTGGTTTCCCCATCACAATGGACTGTAACCCAAACCATGAGCCAGAATAAACCCTTTTCCCCTTAGGGTGCTTTTGTCAGAAGTATTTTGTCATATCAACAGGAAGGGGAACTGAGACAGTGCAGGAACAAAGCTTAAATTCCTCCTTGGATCAAAATCCCATTCACACATGGCATGTTGTGAACATAGCTGTCTTTCTCGTGTGAAGATATAGGAGGTGAAGAAATAGCTGGATCCTTGCTTTACCAGTGTTATTAGGCAGTGGGCATCCCTGTGTGAGCCCTCATCACCCTCTCTAAGCCCTTTATGATGCAACATGAGCTGTCATTTGAGATTCCCTGGTTTCAGCTATCTCTTCTCTGTTTATTTCTTCCTTCCACCTTCTTCCATGTTCTGGGGAAATTTCCATTAACAGCAGCATTTCAGCACTTTCACCCTTATGACCTCTCTGGACTCTTCCCAAATCTCCTAAGATAGTGGTTCTCCACCTTCCTAGTGCTGCGATCCTTCAATATAGCTCCTCATGTTATGGTGACCTCTGGCCATACAAGTATTTCATTGCTACTTTGTAACTGTAAGTTTGCTATTGTTATGATTCATAATGTAAATATCTGATATACGGGATATCTGATATGTAATCTCCAAAGGGGTTGTGTCTCACAGTTGAGAACCACTGTCCTAAGAGGATGTCTCCAAATAAAGATGATCCTTTTTCAAAAAGAGAAACTATGCTTCTAGATGGACATGCTCAACTGACATACCCAAGTCTTCAGTTCTGGCCTTCCACAGCCTCCTGTGGTTTGGTTAGGTAGCCTTAAAGGGCCCATATGTGGTCACTAGTCTGTGGTACTACTGGGGTGATACCTTAAAAGGTCAGGTTATTAGAAGTTGTTAAAGTTATTGAGGGAAAGGTCATGAAGGGGATTATGGGGGCCCCCACCATTTCCTTTTCTTTTTCTTCCCAGCTTCCATGAAATAAACAGGCCCCCTTCCCCATATGCTTTCATTTTGATATACTGTCGTACCATAAGTCCAAACAAACATGGACCTCTGTGATCATGATCCAAAGTTAATGGCTCCCTTTTAATTATTCAGTGATTTTCCTTCAACTGAAATACTCCCTCCTAGAGAGAAGAGGCTGGCTCTAGAGACTCAGTGACCTACTGTGTAGTATAATGTTTCTGGCCTGGACTTTTGGACCTAGCCTTGACGTTCTGACCCACAGAACCATAGTTCCACAAGAAACACACAGACACTTATATTAATTTTATGCTGATTGACCTAGGGTCCAGCCATATAACTTGCTAACTCTTTCATCTTAACTTAAGCCATGAATCTTATCTTGTTCAACCATGTGGCTTGGTACCTGTTCTCAGCAGCATTTCGACTTCTTTCCTCTGTCTCTCCTGGCATCTCTGCTCTGTTCTTCTTGTTCCCAGAGTTTTCTTAGTTTGGTAGCCCCACCCACACTTCCTGTTTGCCTTCAGCCAATCAGCATTTTTATTAAACTAGTAGGTGGGACAATTATTTACAATGTAACAATATAATCCCACTATATTTCCTCTTTTTTTCTTTTTAAGACAAGAGCCCCAAATCTAATATCTCTTTTCCCCATTATCTACAACAATTTACAACCAACACTGTAAATAAACACAAACATCCATAATCCATTTTTTGGGAATATGGGCATAGTTTTCTAGGTTACTTCCTGCTGAATAGGGGCACTGGCAATGGAGACCCAAAGAAAAACTAAGGATTATGGACAAATTCTTAGTAAAATAGTCTGTAAAGCTGGATCATCTCAGCCAGTCTCTTTGAAGTTGTTTTGGATGCAATAGAGTTGCTCTGAAATGCTGAATCATTTGGGCCATCCATTTTCATTGGAGACTTTTCAGGGGGTCTTCCTCAATCAGATTTTATATTTTTTATCCAGGAATAAATACACAGCCTTTAATTTTCTGTGGCAATAAAAAGAAGACCTTTTCTCCAAAGTAGCATATCTTTTAATTTCAGTTTTAAAGTCAACTCATTTACAAAATATATAAGTTGGTTTAATCCAGAGCATTTATAACCAAATATCTTTTAGCAGCTTTAACTACTTCGTTTATAGTTAAAAAACTTAAAGACAAGACAATAACATATAGTATCCAGATACTTTTTGTATTTTCTACTTTTATGTGGCTTATTACTATTTCTTTTTAAAGGAATTTCTCTATTCTTTTTTTCTTTTTCTTTTCACAAGCCTATGTATATTTTTAAGCAAAGTCTAAATCATTTAGAATATTTTTTTGAATCTGTCTTTATTGTGTATCTCTTATTTCTTATCTTTTTTTTTTTTTTTTGACAGCACCTTTGCTTGGTTAGGATGGCTGACTCCACCACTCAGCTCCCTCTATTTCTTTCTGGTATTGACCATACCTTTAATCTGCCAAGGTGTGGCTAAGGATTAAAGGCTTCCCTAGGGTGTGTGGCTGGCTCTACCCAGCTCCTAGTCTAGCTTCATAGGACTTAGCTTTTAGCAGAGGTATTGCTAGGACCCACAATTACCACTCTGGGGAATTTTAGGGCCCATATAATCACCAAGTAAAGCACTGCCATCTGCTGCTTATGAACTCCATTTAAGTATTTGGCAATAGAACCTCTTAAAAAGACTCACAAGTGTTTTGCCTCTAATGGTGAATCAGGAAGCCTCATTTAAAAAAAGCTACACCTCTGCTTGCCTCCAGCAAACAGAACTGACCCAAGAATACACTGCTGCTACTAAGAAGCAGTCTTTGACCCTGTTTTCTTCTCATCTACATAAACAGAAAGCTTAAATACATCATTTTTGTTTGTTGCATATACTGAGTCTTCTGTGAGACTTTGGGAACCAGCCTTGGTGCAGCTTGAACAGTCATTTTGTAATTCAAGCCTGAACACCATGGCGTCTCTGTACCATGACCCCATCAAAGACACAAAGTGGAGGCTGCTTTTGGCTCCAATTCTGTGCTCTAGACCATCTTTAAGCTTTCTATGGCTTTATATGGGTATATATATATATTTTTTTATCAACTTTGCTACACCATTTGTATTAGCATGTTTCTGGCCTGGACTTTTGGACCTAGTCCTGAAGTTCTGACCCACAGACCCATAGTCACTAATAAGCTTACATGGGGCTCAAGAACTCACTAGAGCT
Organism: Sigmodon hispidus; assembly: GCA_004025045.1. Taxonomy (NCBI): domain Eukaryota; kingdom Metazoa; phylum Chordata; class Mammalia; order Rodentia; family Cricetidae; genus Sigmodon; species Sigmodon hispidus. The sequence goes on from PVIH01008546.1 coordinate 64,844, forward strand.
TCAAGAGTCACAAGGCTCCCTTTGAAGGTTATGAAAACATAAATGATTTCTGGGAGAGAAGAGACTCTTTGGTGAAGCTACCTGCAAGTTGGGCTGGGAGATCCAAGAATGCAGCTTTTGTGGGTCATGACCCATGCTGGGTGGGATTTCCTGTGCCATTGCCAGCTTTTGAGTCATCCATGTTCTTCTGAGTAGCTTGGAGTTCTTCTAATTACCCACCCATTGGTTCATGAGCTACAATTGGGTAGAACTGCATCTTTGATGTGCCTTTTGTGAAGTGACTAGACATTTCTTTATGTCTCCCCTGGAAAAGCCACAGAGCACTTTTGAAGATGATTCTCTCCGGTGTTCTGTCACTGTATCACAAGGTGGCTAACACAGGAGTATTTCTCAAACATAAAGCCATAGAAGAAAAGAGGTTTGGGTTTGAGCTTCATTTTTACCCTTCATTTGCCTGTTTGGTGCTGCCTCTGTAGCATTTGGACTCCAGGGTTCCTATCCAGTGAGGGTTCAGTTGACCAACAGATGTGGCAGGATTCATGGCTGACCTCAGTTAGGATCCAGACAAAAGCTGCCTTATCAGGACACAGCAGCTTCACATAAGCTGGGGAAAAACATCAACCAACTTTCAACAGATATTCCAAGTGTAAAATAATAGATCATATTATAAAAGTTGCTTGACAAAGAACCCCTAACTTCAGGCTTTCCTAGTTTGTGGGAGGAACCTGGTACTGTCTTGAGTTCTAGCCAAATTTTTCTTTTGCTCCATTTTCGTACAAAGCTCTTGACAGAAATTGTCACCCAGAAAACTTTCCAGATGATTTTCTGAGCAGGCAAGGTGATTAGAATGCAAGGCAGAGCATTGCCCTGTTTTTTCTGCTGGCTTTCAGGTCCCCTCCCTTTCTTTCTTCCCACACAGCAATAACAGTTTCTATGCTTGTTCAAGTTGAAAACCTTTAATCACAAAGTTACCAGCGAGGTGGGTGGGAGGATTGTGAGCCTCGGTGTGTGGCTGGGTTGGCTGGGTATTCTTGGATCATCAAGCTGCAGTGGGTACACAGGACTGGCTGAGGAGCAGGAGTCCCTGGCTGCCTCACAACCCTGGCCATGTCCTGCCCTGTGGCATCTTTCTGACCTTGGGTCATAGAGTCACCTGACTTGTATGTCAATTGCAGACCCCATGTGTTTCTTCTTCTGGAGCTGTCCCAGCCCTTTTGCATCCCAGAACTCGATGTGCTCATGAGGTAGGGAGGGATTAAGTCCTACAGATGGTAGCAGAGAATTTAGGTCATTTTTCTCAGTCCTAGGTAGTTGAGATCCAGGATTATTGAGTTTACCGAGAAAGAGCTGTGGGTCCACTCCTTTACCTCTTTTGACATTTGTTCCATCCTGCCTCTTCCAAATTCTTCCTGAGCTACCACTGCTCCCTGCTTACTGTGCCATTTGAATCTTATAGATGCTTCAGATACCTCTGACTGTATTTCTTCTCTGTCAACTGCTACTTTGCATCTCTATCAGCTGCCTCCTGACTCTCTGCTCTTTCCACATTTGTTATTATTCCTTATCTACCGTGGTGATTTAAGATATCAGATGACCAACCTCATTAAAGTTCTGCCTGGAATGTGAATCAGGCTGTGAGTGAGGACCTGGGTGATGCCAATATATTTGACTTTGTCAAAGCCCCTTTGGCTTTTTCATGAATTCTGAGTCATACTCTGAAAGATTACATTGCCACATAAAGTGACATCTGACCACAGTGGGTAGAATGTGAAAAGATGGAAGTAGAGGTGGGTCACTGTGAGTAGCCTGTGTTGGGGTATGTCAGTTGGGTGTTCACACCCTTGAAGGACAACTGAAGCTTCCTTGTGAATAGGTCTAGGCCGAGATGATTCCTCTGGGGGCAAAGGAACACCTCAATCCTGGATACTGCATTGGGGATGGATTTGGAGAACCAGCATGATGGCTTATAAAGAAGCAAACATACTGACCTGGGCAAGTTCAGTTCATGCTTGAAACTGGGAGGGGCCAATGAATGAGCCGCAGTCCCGGGGACGCTAAAAGGTTAGTCTTCCAATCATCTGAGGCTCATACATGTGAATCAAAGATTCAGTAACCTAAAAACAGCCACCAAAGTTTTACATAATAGCTAAAAGCTAGAAATAAAGAAAAATGTCACGGTTAAGGTCATCTCCTGCTCTTCCTTTTGTTTCTCAGAGCCCACAGTGAGAGGTTGACAACAGCCTGGAATTCTAACTTCAGGGGATCTGATGCCCTCTTCTGGCCTCTGTAGGCATTGCATCCATGTGCACTCCCTATTTCATGCACATAATTTAAAATTACATCTTTAAAACAATAAAAATGAAAGAAATAAGACAAAGTACACACCTGTTTGAACTAGAATGTTACACAAAATATACAATATTTGCAAAAACTTAAATATGCAAGTGAAAAATTAATATCAGGTGGCTTGAAGTATATAGAAGTTATTTGTGCAGATAAAGGACTGAGATGGCATAGACAGTGATTCTAATGTGAATAACGACAGTGTCATATTCAGTGGTTAGTACAAACAGGTACAAACAGCTTAGACTAGGCTAATGGGGGTGGCAAGGATTGCAGTGAATGTGGAGAACATGCTTCATATAAAGGGGATGCCTATCCACTGACAGTGTAAGGATTCCTGGCATGCCATGTAGGAAAGCCAACATGGCACTGGCAGAACACACCATGTATGGAGGGCACGCCCCTAGGCGTGGCTATGTAAATTTGTGCCCACCCATTCTCTTAAAAGGAGATGCCATGTGGCAGTCTGTCTCTTCTCTCTTTTCTTCTTCTCTGCTCCTGTACTCATCTGGAAACTCTCCTGAATAAACTCTCATGTGGTCCTGGTACTGTGTGTGTGTCTGATCTCACACATGAAACCAACAGTTAGGATGCCCTACTGCCTCATCCAAAAGTTTTAAGGAAAATGATAAATCAAAATACTTATGTAAAATGTCACAATTATAAAATCTTGGTAAAAATAAATCATATATTGGCCAAATAAAGATGTTGATGGCTTGGATTTTGCTGCCTGTCATTTTAAAATAGACTGAAATGTTGATACTGACAATCTCTAGGCTTGCTCTTACAGGAAAATATTTTATCATAGATTTGTTAATTTTTAATTTTATCATTTTTTTCCTTCCTTCCTGTACATGCTAAATGCATACTTGAATGTGCAGGTATTTTTGAGCAAAGGCCAGAGGATGATGCTAGGTATCCTGCTGTGTTATTTTCTACATTATTTCCTTTAGACAGTGTCTGTCACAGACCCTACACATGTATTGGGGCTGGAGAAATGACTCACTGGTTCAGAGAACTTTCTGTGTATGCATAAGGACCTGAGTCTGGATCCTCAGCTTCCACAAACAAATCTGAGTGTGACTGGGTGCACCTGTAAACCCAGTGCTGTGGGGAGTAGAGACAGGAGGATTTCTGGAACTTGCTGATGATCAGTCTACCTGGAGGAATACACAGATAATGAAGTACCACTAGAAATAAAGATGGATGTTGTTTAATTGGTGCTTAAACAACAATTGCCATGTAAGTGAAGGGACAAGAGGATGGGTATAGCAGGCTTTCTTTGGGGCCTCCAGCTCACAACAATGACATGGAAACTTATTACTAATTATGAGAGCTGAGACTTATCCCACTAGCTCTTATAACTTAAGTTAATCCATTTATATTAATCTCCATTTGCCTTGCGTCTTTTAGGTCTCTTTATTCTTGAACCTCCTGTTTCCTCTCTGGCTCCTCTGCTATCTCTCTCAGACCTAGATTCAGCTCTTATCTTTCTTCCCAAAAGTTCTGCCTAACTTCTTCCTTCCTACCTTTTGGCCATTCAGCTCTTTATTAAACCAATTGAAAGTGCCTTGGCAAACATACATCTTCACAGTGTATAAAAAGATTATTTCACAGCATTTTCCCCTTTCTGTCTAAATAAAAAAATTTAAAGTTTTGACTCTAACACAGTGACTATGCATAATAAGAACAATTATCAAGTGTTGTCTAAATAAATATGTTAGGTTTTAACACTAACATAGTACCCATGTATGACTTTCTGAAAGCAATGCATTTTCTGACTTCCATTTTAAATTTATGGTAGTCTTAAAGTATCTAGGCTGGTTTAACTTATAGCAGTTCCTCTTACAACTTTATGTCCCTTAACAGCCATTGATCTCTCTTCAGTAATCAAAAAACCTAAGTCAAGAAGGCACTATCCAGGATCTAGACTCCCTGTGTATTTTTCATCTTTACATGGCTTATCTTTTTATATTATTTTATTCTCTATTTAAAGACTTTATTTTATTATTTATTAACTGTTTATTTTTTCTATGATTGTCTATACCCATTTTCTTTCCTTTTCATTTTTTTTTTTTTGAACACACTGTAACTTCTTCAGAATTTTTTTCCTGTCTGGATCTGTCTTTACTGAGTACCTGTATCATGCTCTGACTGTGTGAGACAAATATTAAACTGTTATGTCAGCCATCCCAGGCTTAGCTTAGCACATGGTGCTGACACATAGTGCTGTGGCTGTGCCTATGTATTCCAAGCATTGGCCTTCCTGAGAGACTGTAACACTAGAAAGCCACATCTGGCTCCTCGTCCAGAACTTTTCTTGGCTTTCTCAGGCCTTTTGTTTGGATATTTGAGCCCTCACATTGGATACCATATGAAGACAGATTTTTCTCTGGGTCTTCAGATCACAAAAAACAACTTGGAGACTTATTAATTATGAAAACTTAGCCTATAGCTTAGGCTTGTCCCACTAACTTTTATAACTTAAATGAACCCATTTATATTAATTTACATTTTGCCTCATGGCTTTTCACCCCCTTCCATCTTCTCTGGTGTCTCTCTCATGCTCCTTGATTCATCTCTTTTTTTTTCTGCCCTGAAGTTCCACCTAACTTCTTCCTGCCTATTGGCCATTCAGTTCTTTATTAAACCAATCAACAGGCACCTTGGCAAAGACACATCTTTACACCATGCAAAAAGATTATTCCACAGCAATTTGCCCTTGTTGGCTAAATATAAAAGAAAGGATTTTATCTCTAACACAATAAAACTATATACAAGAAGAAGTCCCTGTGGTATTCTGGAAAGCCGTGAGAGTCATCTGAGGATCTTCACAGCAGCCTAGCTCTCTACCCTTCACTCGCTGTGACACAGTGCTAAGTGGTGACAGATAGTTATAATTGTCACTCTGCTATGCCACGTTTGCTGTGTGCTAATACTCTGTTGAACACTTTGTATACAGGTTGCCTCTCTGAGCCTCATTCCTCATAAACTAGCATACACATGGTATTTGATTCAGTGTGTTCTTGTGCAGACACCAAGCCTTTGGAGAACAGAGCTGAAACAGTTCAAGTCTACAACAGAATCCCCCTTCAGTTCTGGGCAGTTGAACCATTGAGGACAAGAGCTACATGATTTTCTCTGCTCTGCAGACTTGAGGCAGGGCTGTGGATGGGAAGCTAGAAATGCAGCTAATGACTTATTCAAAATGTGTCATTCGCTCTTCCTTTCCCAGCACTTATGCAAAACACACAATTTTCCGCTTTTGTCAGTTCCTTACAGAAAAAGAGCTGTTCTACTCAGTGACTGCTTCATAAACACAGATTAAATCCAATTTGTAGCCTGTCTTTGGAATGTTGATTAGGTGTATTTGGAGAACAGTCCAGGCCCACCTGCAGCAGCTGTGAGGGCTGACCTCACAGTGACAGTGTTAGCTTGTTTATGTAGCAGAACTGGGGGAGTGAGCACTGCCATGTCAATGACCTTGTCACAATCCAAATCTACTCTCCTGCTAAAAATACGTACACATATATTGTACATATTGTATCTTTCCTTTGCTTTAGTTTGGATCTGGAATGTTCTCCAGAGGCTTGGCTTATTCAAAGTTTGGTTTCCAAACTCTAGTGCTGTTGGAGGTGGTAGAACCTAGGCGGAGTCTATTGAGAGAGAGAGAAAGGAGTGTGTCCTTGGGAGGGGACCCTGCTCTGTCTGTCTCCCTCCTTCTCCCGGCTCTGCCAAGTGATGACCATTTTACTCATCTTCACTGCCCTGGCAAAGTGACAGGCCACCCATGGGCTAAGACATGAGCAGAGATCAATGTTTTATCCTTTAAGGTTGTCTACCTCAGGAGTTTTGTCACCAGGGCTAGAAGGTGATTAACATATATTTATATAGTCTGTTAAATAATCTATGTAATTTATCATTTTAGAATGGAGTTTTTTTTTTCAGTGCCAAACTCTAGGCACTCTATTTTTAAATTTAAATGACATAATGACATTTTAATACCTATATGAAATACGTACTGATCAAATCACAGTAGTTATCATTTCTACCTCTTAATCTCATAATTTCTGTCTCTTATCTCCTAATTTCTTCATATTTAAAGGCCTTAAACTCTTCTAGTTGGTCCATTCTTTTGCTGCAAAATGATAGGGCATCATTTCTTTTATGGATGAATAATATTTAATGGAGTAACTATACTATAATTTCTTTGTCCATCAACTGATGGATGTGTACACTGATCTCGCATCTTGGATATTACATATATTGATGTAATATTCACGAACAAATGGATGTCTCTTTGGGACCTTGATGTCATTTATTGTGAATGTAAATCCAGCTCATGTAGTAATCCTATTCCTACCTTTTCAAGGGTTCTTTGGACTGTTCTTTATAATGGTTCTTTATAATACACTATTGACATCTCCACCATTTATAAGACTTTTCTACGCTCACCTCACATTCTCACTTGCATTTGCTTTCTGCCTTTTTCTAAAATGCCAATCTGACCAGGGTGAGAGAATGTCTTGAAATTTAATTGCACTTTATTTCACAAACTCTAGTTAGCATATAATGGAAACCTAGAGCCAGATATTGGGGAAAAGCTGAACTATCAGAGAGAGTAAACAGGCCACAATCAATTCTCACCCAGCCAACTTCTCAGACTAAATGGGGTAAATAGTATATATTCAAGGGTCCTCAGCCTGAATTGTCACTTCTACAGAATGCCTAGATTTCTGCTTTCTCCTGCCTATATATCATTCCTACCCAGCTGTTTCACTTCCTGTTCAAGTTTGTATAATAATCCTAGAGTTATGATTAAAGGTGTGAGCTACTACTGATTGGCTGTTAGACCTTGAACTCACAGAAATACAGAAAGATCTCTGTCTCCTGAGTGATGGGATCAAAGGCGTGGGTCACCACTCTCTGACCTTCCTAGCTTGACTGTGGGTGATTCTGTTCTATGATATTCCAGACTAATTTTATTAAATATACAATATATCACCACAGCACTTCTCAAACATTTTTCATATAATTATTAATTATTTGTAATTGTGCTGGTTAATTTTTATCAACTTGACATGAACCTAGACATTGTTAAGAGGAGGAAATCTTAACTGAGAAAATACCTTCATCAGATTTGCCTGCAAACAAATGTGTAGGAATTTTTTTTTATTAATGATTGAGGTGGGAGGGCTTAGCCACTGTAGACATTGTCACCCCTGGACAGATCACCCCCGGGCAGATGTTGCTGGATGATATAAGGAGCATGCCGGAGCAAACCAAGAGGAGAAAGCCAGTAAGCAGTGTTACTCTGTGGCTTCTGCTTCATTTATTATCATGAGTTCCTGCCCTGACTTCCCTTGGTGATGGAGTGTGACCCAAGAACTGTTAGCTGAAATAAACGTTTTCTCCCCGAATTACTTTTAGCCATGGCTGCTTTATCACAGCAATAGAAACCCTGAGTAAAGATGTATTTCTTCTTTTGAGAAATCTTGTCAGACCATTTGTCCATAAAAAATGTATTTTTTGTCATTGAGGTTTATTATTATTATTATTATTATTATTATTACTTTCTTGTATAGTGTAGATATCAGTGTTCTCTCTGTTGATGGCTTTCTTTGTTGTAGGGAAGCTTATTGGCTTTGTGAGATTTCAATTATCTCTTCTTTCTTGTGTTGAATGTACTTTATAGAGTCTTATCCAGAATACCATTGCCACGGCTGACCCCTATTTCTGTATAGTTGTTTTGGAGTGTCAGGTCATATAGTTAGGCTTTGGACTCACCTTGAATTGCTAGTTGTACAGGGCAAAAGAGGTATAAATTAACTCTTCTGTGTGTGATGCTCCTCCATTTATGTTCGTGACTTAGGGGATGAGGTATCAGATATAGGGTAAGAGTGTTACCCAGGGAACGCACAAGATGGTGCTGCATCTACTATGGTGATGTTGGCCTTGATCACTTGGAGAAGATCTTGTCTGTCTGTTTACCTCCTGTCAGGCTTCTGCTCTTCTTTTGTAAATAATAAATAACAGAGAAGGGAATTCTTTGAAACTTTCAAGTAGCATTTCTCCCTTAGACTTTTCACCACTGAGTTTTGTCATTTGTGGTGGTTCCCACAGCAGTTATCTTGTAGTGCTATTGGAGTGGTTCCCAGTTTCCTCATTTCTTCCCCATTTGTTAATTGGAGTTCTTCTACAGAGAGAGGCCTTATATCTCTCTCAGTTATTATTTATTCAATCCTTTTAATGCCTATATGGGCTTATGGTTATTTATTTTATTCTTTGGATTATAATTTGTTATTATTATTACTTGTTTTATTGCTTGAGTTGTTTCACTTTTTGCTACTGGGGGCTCTTTCAGGTTGGTCCTTGGGTTCTGTAAATGTAATATGTTACTTTCATAGTTTAAAAATGCAATAAAGTACAGATATCTAAAATTGTTACTTGTCTTTTATTAGGCTGGACTGGTATTTTTACTACATTCATTTATTATCTTTGTGTGTGTGTGTGTGTGTGTGTGTGTGTGTGTGTGTGTGTGCCAGGGGCTAGAGGACAACTTGTGAGAATCAGTTCTTGCCTTTTTATTATGTAGGTCACTGGATTAAACATAATTCTGTTGTAAGATGTTTCTGGCCCAGACTTTCTGGGCCTGGACTAGAGGTTCAGTCCCACTCTCAGCCCTGCTTAGCCTCAAATAATCACACATAGGCTTATATTATTTTCTACTGATTGACCTAGGGCCCAGGCATATAACTTGCTAGCTCTTTAGTCTGAAACTAACCCATCTTGTTCTTATCCTGTTCAGTCATGCAGCTTGGTATCTTTTCTCAGAGCAGCATTTCATCTTCTTTACTCTGCATCTCTGGAATCACTGGTGATTCTGGTGTCTGTCTCGTGGCTCTGCTTGGCATCTGCATGGCAAGTCTGATATGCTCTGATATTTCCCCAGTCTGTAGCTCCACCCACACTTCCTGTTTGCCTGCAGCCAGTCAGCGTTTTTATTAAGCTAGTAGGCAGGACAAATATTTACAACATACTGTAATCCCACTACATAGTTCAGCAGTAAATGCTGAGGCAGTGTTTACTTCTGGTATTTCATTTTTGTGAGAATGTATTGACCCATCAAACATCTTGAATTTATTTGAGTTGCAGAAACTTTTTTATTTAAAAGATTTTGTTTTTTACATACCTACCATTGTTCCCTTTTCCTCCCCTCTCTCCAGTCATTCCCCAGCTTCCCCATCCTATACCCCCATTCATTCCACAGAGACTCACTCTCAGGATGAGTCAATATAGTCTGGTATATCCAGCCAAGGTAGGACCAAGCTCCTCCTACCAGAATTCAGGCTGAGCAAGGTGTTGGTCTGTAGGAAATGGGCTCCAAGAAGCCAGTTTGTGCACCAGGAATAAATTCTTGTCCCACTGCCTGAGGCCCCACAAACTTCCTGTGCTTTTTGATTGTCATCCACACTCAGAGGGCCTAGTTCTGTACCATTCAGGTTCCCCAGCTGTCACTTCAGAGTTAGTGGGCTCTCAGTATCTCGGGTCAGCTCTCTCTGTGGGTTTCTTCACCATGATCTTGGCTTTTTGCTCATATAATCTCTCCTCCCTCTCTTTGACTAGAATGGGAGTCTGACTCAGTGCTTATCTGTGGATCTCTACATCTGCTTCCATACATTGCTGGATGAAGGTTCTATACTGACAATTCAGATGGTCATCAACTTGATTATAGCGGAAGGCCAGCTCAGGCACTCTCTCTACTATTGCTTAGAGTCTTAACTGGAGTCATTTTTGTGGGTTCTTGGGTTTTTCTGTAGCACCAGGTTTTCCTCTAATCCCACAGTGGCTCCCTCTAGCAAGATATCTATTTTGTTGCTCTCCCTCTCTGCCACTTCTTCAACTCAGCCATCCCATTCCCTCATGTTCTCTTCCCACCTCCTATTCCCCTCCCTGCCATGGTCCCAATTTATTCCAGAGATCTTATCTATTTTCCCTTCCCAGGGGATCCGTGGATGTCTCTCTTAGCTTTCTCCTTGTTACCTTGCTGGTCAGGGGTTGTGGATTGTAGTCTTGTTATCCTTTGCTTTATGTCTAAAATTCACTTATGAGTAAGTACACACCATGTTCATATTTCTGAGTCTGGGTTAACTCACTCAGGGTGATATTTTGGATGTTATTTTGTAGTTCCATCAATTTGCAGAGTTGTAAAAACTTTTAAAAGATAGTGTGCAGTTTTCTCCCTTCTTTCCTCCATTGTGCCTTTCCCCCCTTTTCTTCAATGAAGTGCAGGTTTTTGGTTTTTGGGTTTTATTTTTTTGTATATAAGACTGTTAAAACTGGAAGAGTAAATGAAGAATCCACCTAGGTCATGGAAACAGTTTGAAATAGTATTTTTATCAGGAAAAAAATAATGAGAACTTAATGCTGAGAAGATTTGTAAAGTCCATGAACCTGTCTATTGCCAAAACTTCAATTGAGGGTAAATTATAAACTCAGAGCATGTGGAATCACATTTTACAGCTTAGGACTGAAAATATGGTTTCACTAAAAATATCAAATCTCAAGGTTCATTTATCGCCAGTGTGAGAAAATTGTGCTCATGGCTTGTGTTTATGCCTGCTGCACTGAGGGAGCAGCTGCGTCCCCAGAGCTTCAGAACTCACACATGCTGATACTGTGACACTGTCAAAGAATAATGGGCTCACTGAGGAGGGGAAGACTGGGTGACTCCTGATTCTGTCTGCTCAATGCTGGGTTCAAGATCAAGTTTATTTTGGTTAAAAAAAACTACGAAAAGATTTTAGGTGGCTTGTCTTTGCTCAGTATTGAAGTGAAGACCGCCAGTTGGAGAACCCTGTTCCTGTAGAGGTCCTGTGTGGGAAACCTAGCCTGTTGATCCTGGATACTCAGGTGTCTTTATTGCTAGCAGAGCTGTGAACCTGGCTGGAGTTGACAGAGGCTATAGCCACTCGAATTTGGGAATATCCAGGTGTTTAAGTATGGGGCTGGAGAGATGGCTCAGCAGTTAAGAGCAAGCACTGCTCTTGCAGGTGACCAGAGTTCAGTTCCTGGCACCTACAGGCAGCTCATAACTGCCTCTAACTCTAGCTCTAAGGGATCCTTATCCAATTCTGCTGACTTCCAGGACACTAAACTCATGTGCACAAACCCACACTCTCTCACACACTCACACACACAGTCCTACACAGTCATCTCTCTGTGCCTGCTGGTTCCTCAACTACATATTCAACAAATCATTGATTATAATTATTCCAAAAAATTTGCATCAATGTTGAACATACATAGCCTCTTTTCCTTGTCACTTTCCCCCCTAAACAATATAGTAGGGTGACTCTTCCCATGCACTTACATTGAAATAGGTGTGATAAATAATATGTATACAGATGATTTAAAACTCAGCCTGTTATGCTGTGGGTCACCACTCCATTTGGGGTACTAGAACTAAATGAGAGAGTTGTGAAAAATCTGGGCAACAGTGAAAGGTTCCTGAATGTTCAGTGACCCAACTTAATTCAGAATCAATGAGTAATAAGTTCCAGTTGCTTCTGGTGGTACTGGCTCATGTTGCATCAGGACACTCTATTGCACCTTGGTTCTGATCACACAACATGTGCACTTTGTGCTTGGCATGCCGCACACCAACAAATAGCTCCTGAAGCTTGGCCCAGAATCAAGACCATCATTAAGAATTGCAGTGCTCTTACAGGGCATACAAACATATTTTTCCTTATAAAAACATGATGGTTTAATTATAGAAGATATTTAAAAAAATTATGTCTGAATCATTGGCTTAATTTCGTTAAAATCATTCTGTGAATTTTTGCCTAGGATTTTGCCAGAATTTCCAACAACTTTAATGGACCTCTCCCAATTTCTGTCAGTTAGTACTAACACATTTAGTTTTGTTTTTTTTTCTGAATGGGAAACCTCTCCCATATGTAAATGTGCTTGAAGACTTGGTTCTCAGTTGGTGAGGCTTCCTTTTTTTTTAAGTTTTGTTTTTATTTAAAAGGTTTTGTTTAATTTTACATACCAACCACAGTTCCCCTTCCCTCCCCTCCTCCTGCTAGCCCCCAGCTTCTCCTCACCCTACCCCTCATGCACTTCTCAGGGAGGGTAAGGACTCCCACAGGGACTCAATATAGTCTGCATATGAAGTTGAGGCAGGACTAAACCCATCCACCATATGAAGGCTCAGCAAGGTATCCCTCTATAGGGAATGGGCTCCAAAAAGCCAGTTCATGAACCAGAGATTAATCTTGGTCCCATTGTAGGTGAGGCTTCTTAAAAGAGGTTATTACTGAGGATGCACATAATCCTGGGACTTTCGTTCAGTCACAGAGAAAAATGACTTCCGGGAGTTTGGATCTCATGGTTTCAGGACCTGGGCATGAAGTACTGCAGGGCAGCTCCCATGGCGAGTGAGTGAGCCACCCTCTTCCTCCCTTGCCTTGCCTTGTGTTCTCACCATTTCCAAGTGTCTCCTAAACCCCTCATAGCTATATTTCCTTTGAACATCTGCTGCTGGGGAGCCTAGCCCAGGGGAGTTGGTCTTCTGAGCAGAGCATTTGAAACTTCAAAAGCAACGACCATGAGATTGTGATATATGACCATCTAGTCCATTTCTTAGAGTTGCAAAAGGTGAGAAATGATGGGCCACCTTTATCTATAGGCACACTGCATGAGTGATAGACATGCATTAGTGTTTAGAGCTGGTGATGCTTATATGCCCCGCCCTCAATAATACTGTATTGTGAGTGTGCTTCCGAGAGTTCATAAGATAGAATCATCATTCCTCCATGCAGTATTGTTGGGAGGCAGGGCCTAGTAAGAGGCATGTAGATCATGGAGGTTGAGGCCTAATGATCAGATCTGGTGATGGTTCATCTCGATCCCTACAGGGATGTCTTCTCTTTCCTTCCTGCTTCTATTATAGTATGAAGTAGCATCCATCCATGCGTTGGCAGATGTGGTTGCCTGATTTTTTGTAACCATGACCCAGCTACACTTCTTTCCTAGTAAATGATTCAGTTTAGGACATTGTGTCACAGCACCAGCAAACTAAGTCAATATCCTGGCTGAAAAGCACATTTGAATTCCTGCAGGGAATTCCTTCCCGGTTTGCCCTCCATCTTTGCCAGTTTTCTCAAAGGTATTCTTGGAGCCAGGCCTGCCCTAATGAAGAAGGTGACTTAATAAAATTCACCTTTAAAAGATTAGAAAAAACTTTATTACAAAAAGTGTTGTAAATGACAGATAATACACTGAAATTAACCAGACTCAAAGGCTATATACGTCAGTGAACTTCTCTACAGTGAAGAGTGGCCATTTGGATTGGGAGCCATAGAGTTTCACATTGGATTGTATACTTTCACTACTGATAAATACTTATCCACAACAAAAATGAAAACAGAGTTAAAACTAGAAAACAATTTGCTTTACAGATTGGAGACAGTCAGAAACATAAGTTATTTCCTTAGGTCTCCTGAATATGAGCAGACATTTCCTGTTTGTTTCTCCTTTTTGTTACCACAGAGCATGCAGCCTCATTGCTGAGGATGATTATGGGGATACTTCCAATTAAAGATTTGCTTTTTATTAGTTTACTTATACATTTCTCTGTTCCTTACCTCCTCGTGTGTGTGTGTGTGTGTGTGTGTGTGTGTGTGTGTGTGTGTGTGTGTGTGAGAGAGAGAGAGAGAGAGAGAGAGAGAGAGAGAGAGAGAGAGAGAATCGCATGTGTGCCTGTTCCTGTGGAGGGCAGAAAAGGGTGTCTGAACCTCTGGGGCTGAGTTAGAGGTGGTGTGATTTGTCTAGTGTGGATGTTGGAAACTAAACTCAGGTCCTCTGAAAGAGTGACTCTTAGATGTTCCCTATCTCTCAGCCCTTCAGTGGTGACCACTTTGATCAGAGAGGTCAAACCCAATTTCTCTTGCAGGGAGAACAATTGTTTTTCTTCTAAAGTTGTCATAGCCTTGCATTTCCTTACCAGGTGACATTTCAGTGTCTGGATTTTCCCAGCGATGTTAAAGGAGGCAGGTGTTGTTTGTTGGCTTAGACTTGATGATTCAGAGAACACCCTTTGTAATCTCTGCAATTTTTCCCAGATCATATGGTCTTTGATAACGAGATTCATTTTTTTCTTATTTAAGGCTCATCTCTGAGTCAGACTTGCTTCCCTAATTAAGGAGGTTGGGCAAGCTGTGTTACATTTTGGTTTCTCTTTGAGTTCAACAGACTGTGCTACTATGGATCCTTAGGGTGGGGAAATGATAGATGACCCACAAGTCTTTGCGGCCAGGCATTTTGTTTCCTCCTATCCCTCCCTTTTTTTGGTCCTTTCTCCCATTTTCTTTCTTTATCTCTCCTCTTTTTTCATTTCATTTTTTAAAAGTTGAGACAGGTCCTCACATGTCGGGTTGGCCTCAAACTTGTTATGTAGAATGGGATGACTTTGAATTCCTGATCTTCCTGCCTCTCCTGGATGCTGGGGTGAGGGTTAAGGTGTGTGTCACATATTCCTGGTTGGGGATCAAACCTCGGCTCTGTGCATGTTAGGAAGCCACTAACTACCAAACAAGCTACATCTCAAGACTTCATTTTTCTTGTGTTTCATCTTCCTTTTCTCCATCCTCTTGTGGCATCTGAAACACACCAGCTCCAACTAGTCACAACCAGTTTCTCCCTTTTTGATTGATATACTGTTATCCAGTGTGGATGTGGAGAGTGCCTCCCCCAGGGCATCCCACTTAGCAGACTCTGCTTGTTTTGGGCCAGGAGTCTTCACTGAAAGTCTTTAGGCCCTTCTGTGAGAAGCAGTACTTTAAAAAAATATCAAAGAATCCCTCAATTTTCTTGTGTGTTTTCATGGCATTTTGTGTTTATTTCTCTCTATTGTGTGTACTTGCATCTTCATGGGATATATATGTGCAGTTGTGTACATGAGTGTGGAGACCACAGACCAACATTGGGATGTCTTTCTATATCATGCTACACTGTATCTGTGGGATGGGCTTTTTCACTCAGTCTGGAGCTCATAACCAGTTAAGTTAGCTAGCCAGAAGGTTCCAGAGATCCTCTTGCTTTTGCCTGCCCAGCATTGGGATCACAACACACACCATCATATTGGGAATTTACTTGGGTGTTGGGAATCCAAACTCAGGCCCCCATGATTGTGTGGCAAATACTCTACGGGCTGAGCCATTTCCCCACCCTCTAAGTTCTCACAGAGTCTCATTGAATCTATGATTGAATAAAGAATAAGGGACAGAGGCTGAGCCTAGACTTAGGAGTTTGGGTCCCAAGCCCTTCCTGAGACTGAGCACACACTTTGTACTTCTCCTAGCCTCTGTCCCGTGGTATGTCACCTGGCTGTTGAATGGAATGGTTGGCATTTTCCAAGGCTCCTTGCAGCAGGGTCATGTGATACTGTAAAGCTTAGCCTTTGGGGTTGGAGTTTGCTTGACATTTGATCTTAGAACTTGAGACAAAGTTGTTTTGCCTTTGTGAACTTCAGCTTTCAGCCTGTTAAACAGAGACAGTGCTTAACTGATGGTCTCTGTCCCTGGGGAAGATTAGAAAGGACTGTATGTGAAGTCCAGGCTCCGTGTCTGGCATGTGACTCACCAAGCTAGTCACTGGAGAGGCTGCTGTATTTATTTATGTATGCATGTATGTATGTGTGTGTATGTATGAACACATATATGTATGTATACATATATGTATGTATGTATGTATGTATGTATGTATGTATGTGTGTATTTTGTGAGGCTATCTCTAGAGAGCCTCCTTCATCTCTACTACCCTGTAGCAGAAATCATAGTTTGACAATGACCCTGGTACTTATTTTATATTTGGAAAGAAAATATCCACAGTGTCTAATTCATCTCAGTTTTTAGTGGACAATGATTAATCCCAATGCAGTACCACTGGCGCCTTGGGCCATGTTCAACCACATGGATGTCATCCCATTCCTTTTATGACTTGGCATGGAGACCAGAGTCATTGGTGCAGAAAATGACACTGCCTATGTGGTCCATATAACTGAGGAGAAGGTAATGATGCCATCTGAATTCACAGCTGGAATTCTGTTGGTTACCCTTGAGCAGGGCAGGCCCTTCTGATCTGCACTCCACCTTACCACTTTTCTCCATGTATGTTTCCCTCCCTTCTCCTCTCCCTCCCTCTCTCCCTCCCTCTTTCCCTCCCTCCCTCCGTCCCTCCCTCCCTCCCCCCTTCTTTCCTTTCTCTATTACTCACATGCATAGTACTTGCTGTGTGCTTGCTCAAGTTACTAACAAAGGTGAACACAGTACACTTCCCTGACCACCTCATGTTAATGGCTCCTTCTGTTGTCAGGGACAACAGTGCTACTGTGGATGGCAGCAGCCTCTGGAAGACAGACCTTAGGAAGGGCTTCCTCAGGGCATCCTTCCGTCTCAGTGTTGATGTGCATTGCAAGAGGGCAGAGTCAGACACATCCCATAGTGTCTTCCAACACGTTCTGTCAGGAGGACAGGTACCCAAGTGTTTTACTTCTTGTGAGTAAAGATCCTTCTTATCTTTTTGTCCTACACTGTGTATAGCAAACATCCCTGGGTGATGGTTTCAGACAAGCTAACCTCCAATTAGAAAGTATTTGGATTCCTGATGCTCAACATTTCTCTCCAGCAACATAAGGCAATACACGTGCAGTTGCTTCTTGGCCTTTTTATGTGTTCCTGTGGACTCAGGGAACTGGTGTTCAAATGCTAATGATTTGGCTCCTGCTGTTCTATGAGTAATAAAGTCTTCCATCTTGGATTGATGACGATCTCATGAGCTCACACCCATGAACTGGCTGGTGAATGTGTGAGCTTTCACTGCTTGCAGTCATGTCTTCACAGTGCTGACAGGCTCTGTGACTGACTTAAGGGAGGCAGCTTTTCCAGCTTTTAAAGATGAATCATCTATATCCCTAGCCCTTAAATGCTATAAGATGTCTGGGAGTGGAGGAAAAGAAGGCAGAGAGCAAATGAGGAAATACAGGTGCCAAAGATATGTGTGCTTTCTGAGCAGCTGAGGGAAAACGAGGTTCCAAGTTTGGCTGGCAGATGCATGAGGCTTTGATGGATGCAAGGATGGGCAAAGGAGACCAGGTGAGAGAGAACTAAGCACCAGCATAGAAGTGTGAGGCCAAGGGTAGATTACACAGTTAGTCCAGGAACACAGAAGCCAGGGATGCATGGCTAGCTGGTCTGGAAGCATGGTCTCCTCCTCCTTGGACCATCCCTTATCTTTTCTACCCTGCTCATTGGCTTGGCTCCCTTTCTTAGTGTGAGAAGCTCTTGAGAACGTAGGAGGAAGGTGATGTCAGGGTATTGATGGATCAGAGCTAGGCTGTCTGTCCTAGGACGACAAGTCCCTTCTCCCTCTAGGGGCCTCTTCCCTGCTTCCTGCATTGAAATAAATTCTCTTTCTCTCTTTCAGAGCCAGCAGCTCTGTTGTAACTAGCCAGATAACCCACTGTGTTGTATCCCCTCATGTATGACTGTCCCTATGAAAGCAAATGCTTTTTTAAACAGATAATTATTTGTTTATTTTTGTGTGTGCATGGCCATACACACAGAGATGTTCCTGTGTACCCAAAGGCTAGGACAGGGAGTCGGATCCCTTAGACTTAGAGTTACAGCAAGTAGTTGTGAGTTGCCCTGTATGGGTGCTGGGATGCAGACTTGAGTCCTCTAATAAAGGAGTAAACATTCCTGAAACATTTTGTGACCCTGACTGGATCTCAGATTTCCTGGTGGAACCTGACTAGCCCAGGCCTGATGGAGACGAGGAGGAAAGGGGGTAAGCCAGACCTTCCAGGGCTGTTTTCAAACTTGAAGAATTTTTCTTAGTGTTACCTGTTAACCTCTAGTCTGTCACTAAGACCTAGTGCTGGCATCACCTCTCCTAGGATGATGCCCATGACCCCAGTACCTTTTCTTCCATACTGTTATTCACTCATGTAAAAATCATTTCCCTCCTCTGACTGTATGAATCTGTTTTTATATGACCCTTTCCTCTGAGCATAACATGATCATCCCATTGACCTCCTGGGGTAGAATTCACCTTGACTTGGTAGCCATGGCAACAACAACAACAAAAGGGCTGTGCACTGATAGCTAGGTCTATGGCAACACTAACAGGCCTGATGAGATTCTCTATAGAATGAAGGAAGGGGAGAGAGTCAGAGAACCTTCACTTTGGTTCCAGTGCAAGTCCCTCCTGCCTCATACCTGGCAGCTGCAAGTTATCTTGGGAAATATATAGGAAATAGAAGACTCACTGTGGGGATGGGGAATTCCATGTTGTGGCTTCCATGAGGTCACCATTCATAAGAGAGTGAGGTTTGCAGTAATGCTTTGGGGTCACCCACCTTGTTCTAAGTAACACCTCATCTGTGCTCTATAAGCAAGCCCAATAAACTTGTTGGTTTATCAGGATTTGGGTAGACTTAGTCTATCACTGATGCCCCATTTGGAGCAAAAAGATGTTTGTTCAAGTCTTCCTATGAAAAGTAAATGCAATAATGTCTGACCAACTTCTGTATCTATTCACTGTAGAGAATCTGTATGATAACTTAATATGCTGATGCTTGTGAATAGCTCGTGAGTAGACAGATGGATTCTTGATCCTATGCCCAGGGGACGTGGAGCAGAAAAGCCCTATGAATGGACACACAGGAGACTGAAAGCAACCATTGTCTAAGGAAGCACTGAAGCATCAAGCTGAGATGACACAGGATAGACATTGACATTTGTGTCCCACAGGTCACCTGTGTTGAGCTGTCCCATCTTCAGGGCTTCTGGGTATGACAGGAAGTTGAATAGGAGAGAACTACTCTACTTTGGGAAAGGGGATCTTGAGGAAAACTTGCCAGAGGAGGGACATGTAGGTGGTGGGTATTAGAAGGATGGAGAGGAGGTGGAAATGAAGGTTGAGAGACCAATGAAGCAGAGTAGTAGCAGATAGAGAAGAAGCCCCAGCATGACACACCACATGAGGAATTTATCAGAAAGAGTGAGGAACCCCTGGGGTAGGGGCAGCAGGAAGCCAGTGAAAATATCTCAGAAGAATTTGTTGTTGCTATTGTTACTATGATGACGAAGGCCTTTGTGTGTTTTGTTTTACTCGTGGAGTATGACATTTGAGTGCCCCGTCATGGGCATTGTCAGCTGGGAATGTGGGGGACACAAAGACCAGTCAGCCTCAGAGCTCTGCTTCCTTTCTTTTCTTTCTGACCAGAGAGAATGAGATAGTGGGTTATTAATACCACTCTCTGGGGGCCTGAGGTCGGGGCTTGGCGGAGGCTTGTTTTTGCAGCCTAAAATAGTCCACCGTTTGCCTGTCCAGTGGGCATGCTGCCAATCCAGTGGGTGTGTGTCCAGGACGAACAAAGAAAAGCTATTTTTACCCCGGGGAGCCCAAGAATGCGTCACAGAGTCTCAGAGTGTGCCCTACCCAACCCACACCCAGGCTAGTGGTTAGTCCCAGTGAACATGGATCTCCTGCAGGTGTCAGTGGGAGGAGAGGCCACATGTCCTCCTTATCCTCACCCAGTTAGACTTGGAGAGCATATAAACTTCTCAAGCAAGAAGCAGTAAGGATTTTCTTTTATTCCCTAATATAACAAAGATAAAAGCTAGCCTGTGTTAGCGCTGGCTCCTGCTCACAGATGTCAGGCCCTGTGCTAACTTTCTGTTCATTGTCTGTTACCCTGAAATGTCTCTATGAGGGACAATCTCACTTTCCATTTGTGAAGCTGAAGATCAATGAGGTTAAGTGGCTTATCCAGGGTTACCCAGCTAGGGAGCGGTTTGGCCGCTCACTGCAGAATCCATGCCCTTCTTGACACTTTTGGTGTCTGCTCTGAAGGGGGATGGAAGAAAGGAGATGGTCAGGAATCCTCATAGCAATGACCTTGAGTCTGGCCCTGAGCTTGCCTTTTGAGGCTTCAGTGTGACTAAGTCATTATGAGGATGTCTGGGTTCCTGGCCACCTCCTGTTGGCAGCTGGAAAGAGAAGTATAGAGCCCCCCCCCCTGCAGTGTGAAGGTGTTTGTAGGTAGTGCTAGTGTGCTCCAGGGTGAGGGGGGTCACTTAACTCACTTTTTAAGGGGTTAAGGGGAGTGGAGGGTGTCATAAACCTGCAGAGCAGAATCATGGAGCCTGCCCTCCTCTTGGTGGGATGCAGTAGGACAACCATGGTCTCTGGGGTTAGCATTTGATCCCTTCTCCCCCTAATCATCAATCGCCTGCTATGTCTCAGTGACTGCTCTAGCCAGAGCCTCCCACCTCCTCCTCCTTCCTCAGGCTGCCTCCCAACCTCATTCCTCTTAGAATATAAGGCCATCCTTCTATCTGGCCTTTGTCACACTCTGCCTGTACAGGTGACATTTCAGGACTAAAGATGTTTTGTGTATCCATAAAGTCACTTTTTGACTGGGATGAGACCTTCTCAAGGGCTGATCCACTCTGTGCTTCTCTATGCCACTCTGTGCCAATCTCCTTCTTTTAAGTCTTCAATGCCTTTTACTGCCCACAGATCAATTATCTACCAATATATTTGTCCACCCATCTGTTTGTCTGTCCATCTGGCCATCCATACACACACACACACACACACACACACACACACACACACACACACACCCATGCACTCAGCCATTTATTCATTCTTTTACCTGTCTGTCCATCCCTATCAGTCTACCTGTCCATCCACCCTTCCATTTGTCCAGGTATCTGTCTTCCTGTAAGTTCATTCATCCATCTTTCCATCTGCTCATCCATTCTACAGACACTGAGAGTAGTGTGAGAGGTACAGAGGACCATGAGACATTTCCTTGGAGTTTAAAGTCAAGAAAGGAAGAGATACTTTTTTGATTCTGTTATGACTTGAAGATGGTAAATTCTGTGAAAGAGGGGTTGGGGAAGTTGGGGAGGCCAAGGGGACACATACTCTAATCATGCCTCTACCATTGTCCTATTGGGAGGCCTGGGTATAGTCATTTCCCTTCTGTGCCTTACTCCTGACCTTTGAACTGAGCATCGTTTAAAGTCTCACCTCAGGATGTAGTAAGAGTTGAATGAGAAATGTGTGAAGCTTATGGACCCTATTCCTTCCTAACATAGTAAGGACCACATCTTCCTTGTTCTTTGTGGTATCTCCTGATCTCAAGGACTATTGCAGCAACAGGAATGGAATGGCTGCCTCTTATCCTTCTCCAGACAGCCATGGCCTGGAGTCACCAAGGGAACAAGAATAAAGAGATGAAGGGCCAGACCAATGAATGAACCATGGCTCAAGCTTGGTGAGAATTAGTTTTTCATCTTTCTCCAGGCTCTTGTTTTGGGTTTTGGGAAAGAGAGTTTGTAAAGATCTCCCTTCCTCCGGCTGGCCTCAGCCTCATTGTACAAGCAGGAACACTGAAGCCAGTAGGGAGTTTGAAATCACTGGAGGCATACTTTAATCTTAGATCCAAATAATGCACCAGTTGCTTTTGCTGAAAGATGAGGGGTCAACTGTCTGCATTTCCACACCCAAGGACACTGTACCCCATTATAGTCTGAACACACAGCCCATAATTTCTGGATCTCATTCCTGTTCCTTGGGCAATTTGAAATTATGCTTGTCAAAAGAAGGCAAGAGAAATACATGCCTTGTGGTCCTGAGGTCTAAGGGACATAGAGGAGCTCAGGCCATCGAGTAGACAGAGGAACATCCAGTGGAAGGCTGCAGTATGACTGTGGAAGGTCATGGGTCCTGGAAAGTCCTCTTCTAAGGATATTATGCTCCTGGGGAGACCAGCTGTTTAGAAAGAAATGCAGCAGGGAGTGGGACCATGGGGGCCATCTGTCCCTAGAGGGTAAAGTTTTTCCATGTGAACCCAAACCTGAGTCATTTTGAGCTGTGTGTTCTGCTTGAATAAGGCACAAGCCCGATAGGTCCCTCTCTCCTTGAACATTGTTAATGTGGGGTACACAGTGTTATAAACCAAAACAATACAGGCCTTTGTTTTTTTAGCAACACAGTCTTATGTTTAATTGGATATTTTTTTTTTTTTTGAGATTCAATTTTCCTTGTGCCAAAATGGTGCATTGGAGAAAGAAAAAAGAGCACAAGGTGGGGGGTATTCTTAAAAATTCCCCAGCACCCAGCTTGGAAAAGAACAGAATACAGTTCTGAAATCATAGTCTGTGTCTGTCTGCCTTGGAAGTTCCTGTTAACCAGAGCTGGGGGCCTCCTGCTTTAAACCCACTGAGAGCTTCCTGGGGATTGAAGCTGAATGGTGATGAGACTCAGTGATTAGGTAGCCTGGCTTGCTGTAAACAAGTAGAATGGAGTGGCCTTTGCAGAAGTTGGCAGTTCCAATGCCTGTTAGAAACTGTCTGCACATATGCCTGGGGTTCCAATGAAGATGGGTGTTTAATTCCAGGCCAGCATTTTCAATAAGATACAGCAGAGAAGGGTATGTGCACCACCCTGGCAGGGATGGAAATCAAGGCCCTGTGCTCTTGGAGATGATCTTGAGGAGTTTAACTACTTAATTAGTCATACCCCCTTGTTCCCCAGGTACCAACAACTGTCTGTAAAATAAGCCAGTTGTTCTTAATTTGTTTGCCCTAAGGAAAGGCACATATGTTCATGGTTTATTAAAGATTATAACACTTACTGGAAATAATAGGAAACAAGGTAGATAACCATTAAGAGGGGAAGAGCTAAATACATCATGGCATATTTCTAAGATAGTATACTATGGAGTCTTCAGAGTGAGTGGGTGCTGGACATGGTTGCTCATGACTCCAATCTCAGCAATTGGAAGGATGGGTAGGAAGATGATCATGAGTTCCAGGTCAGTCAGGGCTACAGAGTAAGGTCCGATATCAGAACACTGTAATTAGAAGTTTCTTGGTCCCACCTAGCCCTAAGGTCTGGACCCACAGTCCCACACCCAAAAATAATTAACTCGGAGGCTTAATATTATAGTGACTGCTGGGTCAGTAGTTCAGACATATTATTTACTAGCTCTTACATCTTAATTATACCCATTATTCTTATCTATGTTTAGCCACATGACTTGGTACTGTTTCCTCAGTGAGACATTCTCATCTTGCTTCCTCTGAATTTGGCTGGCATCTCTTGCTCTGCCTTTCCTCTTCCCAGAATTCTCATAGTCTGATTGCCCCACCTCTACTTCCCTTCTAGCTACTGACAAATCAGCATTTTATTCAACCAATACAAGTAACAAATCTTTATAGTGTACAAGAGTATTATACCACAGAACACCAATTAACCAGTGAAACTAACTAGCCTACCAACCAACCAAACCACTAACCCATCAACCAACCAACTAATCAACCAACCAACCAGCCAACCAACCAACCAACCACCAATTAACCAATCAACCAACCAAACAATTAACCAACTCACCAACTAACAAACCAATTAAGCAGCCAGCTAGCCAATCACTAACAAAAAAACAACTAAATAAAACAAATAAAAAAAATGAGGCAGAGACATGATGGAAGATTCTCTCATCATATTAGGCCAACGGAGTCAATCAGGGTCCTGATAGAGCTGAATCTGTCTCCCAGTTCAAGCAGCAAAGCCCTGAGCCTCAAGGTATTTAGATGAAGGGTCTGTGGGAAAAAAAATCATGCTGAGATGAGGCCATACGGGTGCTGCTGTCCCAGTAGGATTAGTGTCCTTAATCTGTGGCTGTTTCTGCCTCTGTGTTTCTGAAATTGTCTCTGCGTGTCTCTTTTTCTGCTAGGCTGGAGGACACAGGCAGCAGACAGCTTCCTGCATGCAGGAGCTTTTGTCCTCACTAGACCCCACCCACACTGGCAGCCTTACCTCTCACTGGTCTCCAGAACTGTGAGAAAATCAGTTTCTATCTTGAAACTCCTGGTCTGAGGCCGGAGTAGACTGTGTGAATCTCTGTCCTGTGCCACTGGCAGCATGAAGGTCAATGGCAGACAGACGGGTGAGCTATGCATTGGAATCAACAGAAAGTTGTCCTTGGATAGAGTGGCTGGATGGGCTATGGGAAGAGGCTGGAGCCTGACCAGATCCTTTTCTGTATCTGAGTGTTGATCACATGAGTGTGAAGAATCATCAAGTTATATTCTTAGGACTTGTGTGCTTTCAGGACCTGTGTTATATTACAATAACATTTATGAAAAAAAGTCCTATTAGACTAGGAAATGATAATTACATGTGAAAACTTGTTTATAAACAAGTTCTCTCTCTCTCTCTCTCTCTCTCTTAAATTGTGATCTGTCCTTTATGGAAGTATGTGCTAAAGGTAAAAACAAATCTGCCCCAAAACCAACAACAAAATTGAGGCCTGTAATATTATGTATGCAATATAATATATATCATTATGGTTCACACTGCTTCCGGTTCCGCCACCGGGACCTGTGCTCTCTGCAGCGTCCCAGTGCACTCTGGAGCAGGGGCAGCTGAACTCTGCACCTGGCCACACCCACAGCTCCTGCTGCTGCTGAGGGTATCTGCAAGGATTCCTACCGCGACCCCGAACTGAGTGAACTGAGCAAACTAACTGCAGGGGTCTCTGAGGGGCGGATTCGAACCCTGTCCAGAGGTGAGGAGGGCTCGGCGGGCCTCAGCGCCTGTATCC